>JAOTRC010000039.1:23553179-23563547 GCA_027497675.1 Cyprinella lutrensis
TCAAGTTGATTTTCCGTTAGTTTTGAAAGAATGACGCGTCTGACGTTGGTTCAACGTTAATTCGATGAGCAAAACAACGTCGGATCAACGTTGTTTCGATGTCATGTTTCCACGTTGATTCAACGTCAGTTTGCTATCTGGGTATAGATTGAAAACAACCCACTTTATGTTAAGAAACAGCAAAGTGGACAATGCCAGCAGCTTCCTCAGAATGTGTTGATGCTAATTGCTAGGCTAATTGTGCTAGGCTAATTGTTTATGCTTGCACTTTTAGCAATACCGTGAAGGAAACTGAAAATAAAAGACTCCGTTCGTTCACTATAAAATAAAAACTGTTTGGTTGGATGGTGTAACGATTACAGTAACATAGGAAGGCTTGTGTGGCTATCTAAAGATTGTACTCGTGGTGTAGCGATAATCTAAAGTATCAGAGCGACAAATCTTTTCTGGCCAAATTGCTCAAACTATCTCAGATGTTTAAACAAAAAAAGTAATACGACTACTTGTTAATGTATGTGTATGTTTTGTGAGTAAAGCGGTATGTAAATTCCATTAAGGCCTGGTTAAGGTTGCTAAGGTTTATTTTGAAGAGAGTTGACATAAAGCAACGTATTGTTTACTTTTGGGGTCTATTTGCAGGGTGGTAGTGTACATTCACACGCCTAAAAGGCATGGAGGAAATGTATTCTGGGAATCTGATGTTTTAAATGTCCTCTTCCTAGAGGTTTCTTTAAGATAGATATCCGTAATCACTTCCTTCTGAATGTGGTGATGATGTAGTTACTGCTTTACAGGCTGACTGTGTGTGTTAATTTGATGCTTTATCTGTGTAACTGGTTTAGGCTGAATGGATTAAAGTGAACATTTCCTTCCTTTCCCTGTAAAATAACATTAACTCTCTCTCTCTCTCTCTATCTCTCTCTCTCTCTCTCTCTATCTCTCTCTCTCTCTCTCTCTCTCTCTCTCTCTCTCTCTCTCTCTCTCTCTCTCTCTCTCTCTCTCTCTCTCTCTCTCACACACACACACACACAAACACACACACACACACACACACATACACACACTTTTTTTGGATTCTCATTCTGTGGTCTAATTGGATCCTAATAAGAGTTTTCCTCCCTGGAGTTCTCAGATAAGTTAATGGTCTATGAATTGGTCCTTCTTCAATCTCTAATCTTACTCTGTGTGTGTGTGTGTGTGTGGGCCACGAGAGACCTTAGAGGGAAATAGCATTGGCTTTACTCACTATAATGCTTTTATTAGGGGTCATATAAGGTATCTCTCAAGGCAGAAACCAGAAGATGTTTACAAGATGTTTATATGTTTCCAGTTTTACCTACAGAGTAATCTATTTTATATTAACTCTAATTTATCGAGGCGGAAAGGAACTCCAGCCCAGCTCTGCTCACTTTACTGAGAGATGTGTTTTATTGATCTCTAAGGGGTAATTTAGCCAGCACACCATGAGTCAGAATCGAACAGGGGTTGTTACGGCCAAAAACACTGAACGTCAGCCACCAAAAGATCACAACAAATTGCTTGACACCTCGGTGTAACTAGTCTGTTAGGTAAAGTATTAACGGAAAAAATTATAATAACTCTCAGTTTGAGTTTAAAATAAAGTATCCATCGAAACTGGAATTTAATTAATTAAGATTAACTATTTTCTGCCATTTTCTGTGATAGAATTTCTTCTTTTCTATTTTATTAGTTAGTAAACCTTCGTGGGCAGTAAAATTAAGCTCAGATAAGAGCCCATTAAGTTCTGTTTGCAGTGTGCTTTTATGTGAGAGTGGGAAATAAACCTCTCTCTTCCTCTGTCCTTGGATTGAGAATAGGCTCAGGATAGAAATGGCTGACAGCCCAGCTCTTTAGAAAAAGAATCCTGTCTCTGCCAGTGTGTACTCTCACTGCTGACAAACACACACATGCTCAGTAACACTAGTCACAGGTAGACACTTGATTTATCTGACACTAACATACCACACAAGTTAGACACACTAACACAGAAATACACACATCTTTATGACCCAAGATGGCAATAAATAAGAATGGTCAGGCACAAGCCTTTGACTGATCCACGGGAGCTTAATCAGAGGGAATAATAATAATTGGTTTTCCAAGAATTTATTATTACATTTATTTTGCACTTTTTTGTATGCAACTATGTGCTGCAAATTGTTAATAGAGAACATTGAACACTGAAAACTGGAAAGGACAGAGAGAGAGAGTTTTTATATCGACTGAGCAGGTCATCACTTCTATAAAACAATAACACAGGGGTGAACACACCAGTCGATTGAGTGGAAACTTTCAATTACTGTTCAGCCGCTTCAAAAAATCATTTGTACTCCATTATATAACCGTGCTGTGTTGTTCAGTTGTCACACTGACACATTCAGATCATATTGAGTTCTCGTTTGCATTTGAATGGGCACCAAAGTGCATATCCTTGTAAGCAGTCTTAAATGAGGTTAAACAAAATGTAATTTACGTCAGGTTCATTCAATTTCTGGATATTTCCTGTTAGATCAAATATTTTCAATACAAAATAATTGTATGTTATTTCTACATTCATTTGGATATTAAATGTGAAATAACCGGTATCACAACATAAAAATATATTAGAAACTTTGTTAGGTGCATTCACTACAGAAAAAAATGTGATAAGTTATTATTTGAATTGATTGACAGCAATGATATATTTGTGATGTTTCTTGACCCGCAAATCAGCATATTAAAATGATCATGGGAATACTTTGCATTTTAAAATGGATTTAAATAGAACACACTTATTTTAAATTGTAATAATATTTTTTTCCAATATTACTGTTTTTGCTGTTTTTTTTAGGCCTTGGTGACCATAAGAGAATGCCACTGAGATATTATGGGTAATATGATGAATAAATGGATGGATGGAGAAAGTTAAATGCACTTCTGATGATGTTGTTACTTGTTTCTCTCTCAGGTGAGCACCTGCGGGTCTGTCCTCAGGGTTACACCTGCTGCACGTCCGGAATGGAGGAGAACCTCCTGAACCTGAGCAGAAGAGAGTTTGAGACCCAGGTGAAGGACTCTGGACGCTCCTTACAGGTTTCTCTCAGCGGCCACTTCAAGAGCTTTGATGGTGAGTTACAGGAAACTCACTCATGTCACATGACACAAAAGGGTCTCTGTACATTACACTTCCCATCATGAGGTTGAAAAATTATGAAAAAAATGATGCCACTGATGCCAGTTCTAACCTTAAAGGGTTCTGTCAGGTACTTCATAATACAGAACCCTTTGAGGTTTCCCATCATGTTATGGAAGTAGTTGGTTTATTTAAGTAGTTTTAATGCAATTTCTTTAATTTAGATCAAAATTGATGAATTACACAGCTTGTAAACATACTTAATCACTATGGAAAAAATTAAATAAGTTTTATGCACTCATTTAAGAGATTTTTTTCTTTAGAACTGGCATAAAGGCTTCTTATAAAATTGAGTCAAGAACCATGGGGTTCTATATAGAACCTTTTTTCTAAGAGGGTGGCTTGCTTGCCCGACAAACCTGTGCTTGATATCTCAGAGTAACACAGTTACAACCTTCGTGGCATTAGACAGATGGTGTGTGTGTGTGTGTGTGTGTGTATTTCTCACTTACCCTGAATACTGTGAGTGTGGATATTATGTTTACCAGTGATTGTGTTTGGAGAGATGGAGATCAAGCCCAAAAAAACTTTATATATACTATTTATAAAAATAGCTTGGTAAGCTAGCTTGGCTAACTTTAGCTAACAAGGAAATTATAAAAAAATATCTGTCCATTTGGCAACAATAAATAAATGATTGACATCAAATAAACAAATTCATGTTTTTAATTTGTGTCCATTATTTATCTCATTTTCACATTGCAAAAGGCAAGGGTAAGGTACAGCTAGAAAGTATACATAATATTGACCAATTAGTGTTTTTTTAATTGTTAGTTCACCCAAAAATTAAAATTCTGTCAGCAATTACTCACCCTGGTGTTGTTCCAACCCCGTAAGACCTTCGTTCATCTTCGGAACACAAATTAAGATATTTTTGATTAAATCTGAGAGCTGGATCACTCCTCCATATAGTCCATATGGCTTCTTGAGGAATTGAAACTTGCCGGCCTCGAAAAGTTATTAAAGACATCGTTAAAATTGTCCAAGTGACTACAGTGGCTCAATCTTAAGTTTATCAAACGACGAGAACACTTTATGTGCAAAAAACAACAAAAATAACAGATTTATTTTACCTATTCATTTACTTCTCTCTCTGCCTCGAGTCAGGTCACTAGTATAACAGCATATGATCTGTTGTCGGCCAATAGCGTTGGCCAATAGTGAGCTTACGTGTGACGTAGCTCTACGCTATCACACTAGAGGCCCACTCTACTAACTGACTAGAGGCCCAGTCAAAATATTATCAGAGAAAAAAAAAACTGGCAATAACAAGGATAGGTAAGATGGTTATTTAGTCCAGTAAAAGTCTAGTCATAGCAATGCATCTCTAAACATGAGTATTACGTTTTAAGAACGACATATGTCATTAAAGTCGACCGTTTGATCGTTTTTGACTATAAATCGTCACAATGTTTTTTAAAAGTCGACCGATTGATCGTTTTTGACTATAAATCGGCACAATGTTTGTTTTTTTTCACTATTGTTGCCATCTACAGTATTTGCATTCATCATTATTTATATTCATTTGTTCACTTTTATGCATTCTTTACATAGCAAAGTTGCATTAAAGCTAGTGACAGTAGCAAGCAAACTATATCATCATGCAACTGACATAAACAAATCAAATGCATTCAATTTCAGTTCTTTGTTATCACTGTAATGCACCTTTTGTTATTATGATTATAATCAAGTGTTCTAAAAAAGAGGCAAATAAATTGGGAGAATATACACAAATATATATATATAGCACCCAGCGAGGGGTCGATCCGAAGGACCTTACTAAACCAGGTAATCGGTAGTATCGACGGGCGGGGTTTCAATACCCAGTCCCGATCACGAGTGGGGTTCAGGGGGTTACAGGGTAGGCACACACTGATCCGCCCATTGTGGCGCGTGTGGAACCCTGGACATCTAAGGGCATCACAGACCCGTTATTGCTCCATCTCGCGTGGCTAAGCGCCACTTGTAACTCTGAGAAGTTGGATGCCAAGTGCTCCGGACGACGTATTCCAGTTAGCATGCCGGAGTCGCGTTCGTTATTGGAATGAACCAAACAAATCGGTCCAACTAAGAACGCCCATGCACCACCACCCACAGAATGGCGAAAGAGCTATCAATCTGTCAATCCTTTCCGCAAGAGCATCAGAAATCTCTCTCAAGAAAGAAAATATCTTCATTTGTGTTTGGAAGTTGAACAAAAATCGTATAGGTTTGAAACAACAAGGGTGAGAACACGACAGAAATAAATTAATCTGGGTGGATTATACCTTATAAATACATTAAGAGTCTTGAATAAAGCTAACTCTATATCGAGAATCATTTAGTTTACATCAAAAAAACATTATTTTTTTATATTCAAAAAGTACAGTATTTTTTTTTCCATTCAGTATCCATTTTAAAAACGAACCGTTTTAATCAGTTATCAGTTATGGCCAGGGTGAGCCAACCTAGTTATCATCGGTCGACCTCTACACATGCAAAACTTCTAAAAATAATTAGTTTGCTTTCCTTATAGTGAAATACTATGTCAAATTAAAAATAACTATTTTAAACTACCATAAAACAATATTAAACAAATAAATCGACTGACAAACAATGAACATGCAAAGTCTTCTTGCTGCTTAGTGCCGTTTCCAGCAGGTGAGAGTTGCACCCTTTAACAGTAAAGCGAGGCGAGAAGCTCCCCAGGGCTCAGCAGGAAGGGGTAAGCAACAGCGTGAAAGACAGAGAGAGAAAGTGAGCAAGTGAGTGAGTGGGACTGACACGAGACTCCGAGACTTGCTGCTGAATGGGGGGTGTGGGGGGGGGAGTGGGTAAGGTTACCTTTGTTGCGATTTTCAGGGGGTCCTTGTTTTTTACCTGTTTAAAACGAGAGAGAGAGGGCGGAGGGCTGATATAACATGGCTCAAACCAAACCAAAGACAGAAAAACAAAAGAAAGAAACAACAACAGAAATAATAAAAAAACTAGATAAGTAACACTACATTACATGAGTATATGTGGGATTGGATGTTTCATCTATAGAAAAAGACAAGGACTGGAGGGTCTTTATGCAGGGTACACTGACGGCTCGGTCATTGTTTTTGACTGTGGCACACAACTGAGGGATTTTATAAATTTTCTAGTTTTGTTCGCTTGATTCACAAACTATGGCAATGCAAACAGGCTTTGCCTGAAACCAAAAAGCAGTTCTCTCAATTTTTATAGGCAAACACATTCAGAAGAAAGATGTTCTTGGAGCCTGGGGGAAAAGGGAAAATTACTGCAGAAATCTGACCGTATATAACTGTCATGGTAACAAAAAATACAGGAATCAAAAGTTTTAGAGCTGCTCTTTTAAATTGAAGCAATGAAAGAGTAAACTATTTAGACCAGTCTGACTGTTGAATTAAGTGGCGACCCAACTATTAGGAACACGTGACAGACTGAGAGCCGATAGGCATGTGTTGTCAGGTATTTACATGCCCCGGAAGACCCGGAGAGTCAGTGCATGCAGAAGGGACATACTGCATGCTAAATTGAAAGCTAAAATAACATGACAAGAATACGTTTCTTTGACCATTCAATTATCCTGGTCATCTCATTTACAGTATACAAGTTTATGTATGGCCCAAAAATATTACCACGATTAAATTTTTCATATCATTTTAAGTTGTTTAAAGGCAAATTTTTGCTTCTAAGGGAAAGTTAGCTGAAAGGCCGTTAACTTAGATTATTAATAGCCCCACATTTCTGCCACAATACCATGGTGCATTAGTGTTACTACTACAGTAACTGCATGGTAAATGATAGAGATTTGTGGATTGAAAAGTCTTCTGATGGTATCGTTGCGCACAGTGTTCCTCCTGTTTGTCAACGCAGTTTCATCTGGCTTTCAACTAGTTTAAATCACCAAGACGTTTGTGTTCTTTGCTGAATCCAAGCTTTTAGTTCTCACTGGATCTCACAGTGCTGTGTAGGCCGATCAGCTAGTAAACGCATCAGCTTTAGTAAGCGTGCCAGCGCGGCGCTGGAGTTTGAACTGTGATCCGAGAAATTTAGTTTGAGCTAAAAGGGGGAGAATTATTTTTTTTAAATGACATTTATTAAAAGGAGTTCGCAAAATGGAAATTAATAAGGGATATCGTACGTCTCCATCGACATACAGTGATTATTCCCCAAAATAAATGTTGAGGGTTTCGGACCAGCAGGAATTTTTGGGGGAGGGAGACAATTCAGCAAATCATGTAAAAGGATCTTACCTTTGGGAGGCTCATTGTAGGTAACCTCCCAACTAGAGAGGTAGACTGGTTTACTCAAAGAGAGAGGGGAATTATCCAAATGAGCCTGAAAGTATGTTAGATTCTCACCTTTCTTCACCTTCTTCTCCTCATCCTCACTGCCCAAGAGGGTGAAAATGATTCCAGTTTGAGAATTCAGGCCCACAGCAGTGACCACCATTCGGCCAGATCCCTCCATCACATGAGTTCCTGAACGAAATCAGAAGGAAAGATTGGTCAGTCAATCCCAGTCAACAGTCCTTTCCTTTATTTAGTTACATTATAACAAACATTAAATAAATATCCTTTTTATTAATAAAGTAAGAATTTCAATAAACAACCTTCAAATATATCTCAATTATTTTTTTCCCTCAAACTAGTTAATAATAAAGCTAATTAAACTTAGCTAAACTATTATATTAACATTAAGGCAGTATGCAGTCTAAATATACCAAGTCTTTTTATACCAGGTTTTATCATAAACAAAGTGGTCAAATATCACAGCTGGTGTCTTAAATCTAACGATACAAAGTATATATTTTAGTATATATAATACAGTAGCATTGTATAGCCAAGTGGCTAAAGCTCAAGGTAGGTAACTTGGTTCGAGAAACATGAGGTATTTCCACCCAGTTGCATCTAGGTCAAAACGCTCCTTTAAATTCCAAAAGCAAATGACAAATGGTGCTAATATATAAGCATGGTAAGCTGTAGTGCTGATCATGATCCTAAACTTTATCTCCATACCAAAATCTTAGTTGCTCTGACAGTTTTTATTATTTTTTTTCTTTAAAATATTGTTGTCCAAAACACTGTGAGCCCGGAGACCTGTAGTGGACGCCATGAATTTTTTAAAGCTAAGCATAAAGGTGTGCTATAAATGAATAGTGCTCATAAAGAACAGAGTTTAATTCAGATAGTATTCTCACTTAAAATAGAGGAAACACTTGCACCAGGAAACAGTATTATCTGAAGGTTGATGTGTCACAACTTCATAAGCAGACTGCAGGGGTTAAAGCTAAAAAAAATTATTTTGACTGAAAAATTTTCCTTGGCCAAACCCCATTCCACAGCCAGACACACCCTGGTCACACACACAGTTAAAGAGCAGTTTTTCTTCTTGTAACTAGGAGTTTAGTGAGTACATGCTTTACCTTCACAAATGAAATATTCTGCAATAATTACTTACTATGAAATACTTTTATGAAATTTCAATGTTTTCAATCTATTGCATTTACAAGACTCTTGTGATATTTGCATAACTTTAACAGAAGTTGTTATTGCTCAAATAATAAAAGCCAACAGAGCTTTTGCTGAAAAGTGAGCTATCACAAACTATACATACTATAATATCTGTTTTTAACCTAGCCATCATAAATAAATAATATAATGTTATTGTTTTATTTTATCTATGTTGATTACATGAAAAGTGAACAGCTTGAGCAGGGCCATACGCAGGATTTTTTAAATACTGAGGCCCTTGCAATAGTTATCCTACTATGGGGGTTTGTGGGCATGAGTTAGGATCAATAGATGCACAATACTGTATATCGGGAGACATAGACATGATTCTGACCACTTTAACATTAAGTTTTATTTTGTATAGAGCCTTTCTTTAAACATACAGTATGTAATTTTTGGCCACCAGGGGTCACTCAATCAAATTAATAACAAAAGACGTACTTTGACGACGTCGGGAAAGAGCGTGGGCTCACGGTAGATATCGCTGTCAATGACAACCAGCTCTCGGAGGGAGAGAGAGAGGGAATGTGCGCGCAAACCAGCAATATGATGTTCATTTTTCCATCTAGCTAGTATTAATAGATGTTTAAAAAACACGGTCACCTTTCATTAATAATTACGTTTTTACTATGATATCGAACAAGATAACGTTATGATGGCAAGAATAGCATGAATAGCACTAATTATGGCAGGGAGGGGAAATTACACAATGTCACGCACAATAATGTCCAACAGTTATAATGACGTTTGAGATATCTTTGACTTTCATTCTGCTTAGTCAAAACTGAATTACAGATATCTGCAATTGTCATTTAAGATGTGACGAGTTGAATGTCGTTTTCAATGACGTCATTGCTGATATCCGTAATTCAGTTTTGCCTAGTCAAAACTCAATTACAGATATCTCTATCTGTAGTTTCGACTAGTCACAATTACATTACAGATATCTCGAATGACAATTCCAACTATACAAAATGTAATTACGACTATTCAGAAAGACGTTGTTGATATCTAAAAAAAAAAAAAAAAAAAAAAAATCTACACTTTTAGTTCTGGATTGTCAGACTTGGGTTTTAAATGCTAAAATCGCTTGCCATATCCATAACTGCCATAAATGCCATAAATGCTAATCATATCTGCAATTGTCATTTAAGATGTGTTTAAAGACCATTAAACCACCACCACCAGCCTGCACAGTGGTAAAAAGGCATGATTGATCCATTTTTCTCATTCCGTTAAGCCAAATTCTGACTCTACTATCTGAATGTCTCAACAAAAATCGAGTCTAATCAGACCAGGCAACATTTTTCCAGTCTTCCACTGTCCAATTTTGGTGAGCTCTTGTAAATGTAAAAGCAATTTGTAGCCTCTTTTTTCTATTTGTAGTGCAAATGACTGGTATCCGGTGGGATCTTCTGCTGTTGTAGCCCATCTGCCTTAAGGTTGTGAGTGTTGTGGCTTCACAATTGCTTTGCTGCATACCTTGGTTGTAACGAGTGTTTATTTTAGTCAAAGTTTCTCTTCTATCAGCTAGAATCAGTCGGCCCATTCTCCTCTGACCTCTAGCATCAACAAGACATTTTTGCCCAAAGGACTGCCGTATACTGGATGTTTTTCCCTTTTCACACCATTTTTTGTAAACCCTAGAAATGGATATGTGTGAAAATCCCAGTA
>JAOTRC010000039.1:23567252-23578649 GCA_027497675.1 Cyprinella lutrensis
TTAAAAAAGTAAAATGGTGTAGTTTTATTATAAAACTACACCATATTACTTTTTTAAATAAAAATAGCAAAATGTTATTAATGAGATATATATAATTAATATTATATAATTTATATATATGCTTAACAGTATATATATGACAGATTTTGTGTTTTCACAACTTAATAATATGTTGTGGACCAAAGATGCCACCTCCCGTTCACCGAGAACTAATTTTAACGTATAGACCCTTATTATCTATAAGTGCATTTACCTAAAATGTTTTGTCAAATTACATTTAAAAAACAGACATGTGGTAACATCTAAATAATTTCAAAATTTTAATTTAAAAAGACTGAACCAAATGAATTGCTTTAGGTGACAGCAATAAAGAATTTTTAAAAGTCGGATCAGGTAGAGAAATATCTTAACCCACATTCCCTTTATGCAGTGCAGTAAGCTTTATCTGAGTGAAATTAGTAAGTAGATGTAGAATTAAACACTATTAGACATCTCTTATTAGCATAAAACAAGCAGGATCGCCTATTGCTGTGAGTTGTTCGTGTGTGATGTCATTCTCATAACACTTTTCATATTGATCTGCTGCCAGCTGAACTGCTGAGTTTACATGAACGAGGCTGTGCGAGAGCGCATGCATGTGTGATACTGTTTGATTAGAAGCATAAAAAAACAGTAGATGAATAAAACAAAATAAGAGAAAAAGTGGACAGTGAGAGAGAGAGGGAGATCTTCCGCAACAGCCATCTGGGAAGAGAGCAGGACAAGCTGTGCTCCACCCTCAACCCATCTCCATGTCCCTCTCTCTCTCGAGATCTGGCAGGACACCAGGGTGGGGAGAAGGCCAGAGCCCTGGAACCCCAATGGATCAGCATCTGGTACCTCCACCACACAGAGAAAGAGAAAGAGTGAGAGAAATACGTTTGAGAGAGAGCAAGAGAAAAGTAGTTGTTGCCTACATCTATCTTTCATAAATCCTCTCACATTTTGAGGAGTCTTGAAAATATATTTCTTTTGTTATTTTTCCCCTGAGGTCCACTTAAGGCTAATGCACCAACAAATGCTGACCATCTGTCTGGGTATAGCATATTAAAATTACATTTCCATAATGTGTTTCTATGTGATGCTTCTGAAGAATATGCATGTACCAGGAACAGCATAACGTTTTAGTTTCTGATCGTCCAATCACAAATGTGAAAGTTCAAATCAAGTCTTATTCAGTGTTGTTTTTGTTAACAGTAAAAAAATGTTTATTGAAATTAAGCTAAAAAATAAAAAAATGTGAAAGATAATGGAAATTAAGAATTAAATAAAATCATAAATATTAAAATTCATCAAACTAAAATTGAAATAAAAATAAACGAAAGCTATATATATATATATATATAAAAACTAAAAATTAAAATAAATACTACAATAATATATAAATAATAACAAAAATAACAAGGATCTTATGTCTGACTTGTAGGCCAAACTACAAGTTACAGAGGGTTTTCATTGTACTTTACTCAGAAACATCTAACAAAATAGCTTGACTGCTTATGAAATGACCGACCCCTTTAACAAAATCAACTAAATCAAGCATCATATATCTGTGTAGTTAGTGAATGTGCTTTCAGACACACTGCGTCTTCATCCAGGAGATACATTCACTTTCTCTTTTATTCCTCTTTATTCAACAAGAACTTCCTGCGCTATACTATCTCTGCCAAAATAAAAATAAAAAGTGTTAACAGAATCAAGAAGAGTCAATTGCTTTTGAACACTTAAACTTATGAACCGCAGCTAACTACTACTCCAGGTCTCCAGGAATCCAGTTTCAGACAGAAGCCCTAAAGCACTATGGTCAAGTGGCATGTGTGCTCTGGTTCCTCATGATATAGCCACCACATGGACACAAATAATGATAGAGGGCAGAGGCTAAAGTAAATTCAACAAGACGTTAATGGCAGCACACAGTGACTTGGTAAGTATATATCATTTGGAATAAATCAAGGATAAAGGGGAGCCCATTGTCCAAGTGAAGAGAAAAACAAACTATGGCCAGGACACAAACCTTTCACTCAAAGTGCACTTGCAGCAGATAAACAAGAAGAAAAAGAAAATGTGAACATAATAATTGTCAATAATTAGTAAAGTTTTGGCCATTTTTTGCAACTTTACTCATGTTGTACTGTACATACCTTTACATTGACAGGCTGAATTATTCTTGTATGATTTAAAGCAAACACCGAATTGATTTTCAAAGTGTTTACGGAGCAAAACCAATCTGATATTCATTTCAACACCAATCCCTATAATTGAACACTCTCATGTTACATCAATATGTATCATAGCAAACATGCTTCATTCAGCAGAGCAACAATACAGCCATGTTATTATGTCTTACACATACACACTCACTCAAAGGCAGTGGTCAGTTTTGCCGCTGTAGCAGAGATTTATTTCTCTCTCTCTCTCACACACACACACACACACACACACACAAACACAGCTCAGCACTTTAACAGATTAATTACAGCTACTGACTGACAGGACAGAATGGACCCTCTCAAATCAGCGCAAAAGAAAAGCAGCAGACACAGAGGCTCTTACAAACACAGACATACTCAAACAACCCATCTCATTACTTCTGTCCTACAATCTGAGAGAACTAATGAACATGCATTTTACATTAACACTAAATTTGTCAATTGTATTATCAGAATAACTTGTTTAGGTTGTCATTTTTGCTATGATGTTGTCATGTACTCCACAAGTTTGAGTAAACCTGATGTTCTCATGTTCTCCAGCAAGATTTGAGTTGTTCCAAAGGGCATCTTCCCCAACATCTAACCAATTGTACAAAAGAGTAGCACTGGTGCAGTATAGCCTGCGTGTGTGCGAGTATACACATCCTCATGTCTGTGGTGCGAGTGTGGATTGTAGTGTGGTGATTGACAGCTCAGGGAGAGTAAAAGATGAACCTTTGAGACTGAAGATGAGTATATTGCGTAACAGTAGTTGATGTAGTGTGATCGAAGTAGCTCGGGGATATAGACATAGAGAGAGTGAAAGAGAGAAAATCTACCATTGAGTTTAAGTGTTGTTCTTTTGTGTGTGTGTGTGTGTTGGGAATGACGCACTGGTTCTCATTGATAAAAACAGAGGGTCTTGGCCTAATGGAGGACAAGAGGGTGATTCACACTCCCACCAGATTGCATCATCCTCTTTCTTATTTGCACATATACATTTCCTAGGACCCTTTGGAAATGATGAGACTACAACAAAAGAAGAGAATTTCAACAGCCTGTGTTCACTTAAAGGGATACTTCACCTCTGGAAAGATGAATGTGTATTTAAAATGGGTCATATGTAGAAGAAATGTGAAATTATTTTTGAATTTGGAGCTTTCTAGACTGAGAAAAGCCAGAAAATGTATTTTTGGCTTATGTGGATAAAAGACAACAACTCCCAGAATGAACTTGCTTCACTGCCCTAGGAGGCCACGCCTACCGCTAACAGCGCAGTAGTTAAACAACACTCTAAGCTACTAGTAAGCCTCCCTGATGAGTCTTCTGAAAATGTGTTTCGAGATTGCCTAAACTGTCCGGGATTTGGCTTTTGCGTTCTACAGACGTCATTCATTATGTTTCCTGTGGCGATCAGCACGAGGCTAGGGCCGCGGGAGAACAACGCGAGGCCGGTGGCGTGATTACCGATGAGCGACACCTGTGAGAGGCACCGGTTTCATATCTCTCACGGAGGAGCGGGAATTTTCTTACCAATGTTAAAACGCACATCAACCGATCACTTTTTTGGCGTTCATGTAAACACTACATTCAGATTCATCAATCAGAATGAATTCAGTTAAATTGAAACAAAAGGTGTGCAGGAAAACAATGAATTGCGACTGCAGAAAGCAAAAGCTGAATCCTGAATATTTTGTAAGTTCTCTATGGCCGGACATGTCCAGAAAAAAAGGATGAATGGTAACCCCTACTACTCAGCTTTCTCCACAGCTAGCTAGCCTGCTAGCTTAGCTACCAAAGAAAATGGCTGACACTATGTGTTCATTCTGTGAGTGAGATCCCATGTTGAAAACATGCAGAACAGCCCCTTCTACTGGCTGTAGTCTTTAGCCTCTGGCTAAAAAATCCTCCAAAGATGCAAAATGACGATTTTTGCATCATCTGAGGATTTTTTTCTAGACAAAAAAAAAAAATGGTGGATATGAAGGTGGAAAGCATGATAATATGAAAATACTACTGATTTTCTACTAATACAAAGCTTAATTCTAAATCCTGAAGTATCCCTTTAAGATATTTTTGATTAAATCTGAGAGCTGTCTCACTCCTCCAATAGGCTTCTATTGTAATTGAAACTTGTCGCCCCTGAAAGTTAGTATAGACAATGTTTAAAATAGTCCAAGTAACTACAGTGGCTCAACCTTAAGTTTATCAAGCGATGAGAATACTTTGTGTGCGCAAAAAAAAAAATAATAACAAAAATAACTACATTATTCAACTATTCATTTTCTTCTGTGTGGGCCTCTGACATGTTTATGCTCATCTAAACATTTTTAGCTTTCATAAATGTCGCCTTCTGTTGTCAATTGCGCTCATTCCTGTTGCATGTTTTCCGTCTGGCAACCCATCCAAGCGCCAAGTCTGATGACGAGAGAAACAACCCTCTACAATATTTTGAATCAGGACTGCAGTACCTATTACAACCACTAGTTGCCAATATTACATACTGCACCTTTAAACTGAATAATGTCTACAACCACGGTCAAGTAACTAAGTTTTGATAATTATTCCAACTCTAGGAGAATAGTGAAGTCCATACACCATTATTGCAATAACGACACAGAGGAATGATACTGAGGGTTGTGTTCTGATTGATTTTGTCCAGATGATGAATAATAGTGTCATTAAAGAGCTTGAGCGTTTAAAGCAGCGGATGACAAAACTGCGAAGTGCACTTACTATAGATTATCGCCCATTGGTGTGGACACTAGTTATTGTTAATGTTTTTTGCTGTGAACTGGCCTTTAGTAGTAGTGGGTTTGCTAAAGTACATATTGCTTCTATGAATGGTTCTTTCCAATACAGCTTCAAATGTCTCTGTGAGCATTAATTTAAAATATTGAATAAAATTAGGGAGGGCGGGTACACCTTAAATTCAGCCATTCAGCACTTTGTCAGAATGCACAAATACAATTAGATGTAATCACATCCAAATCCCTCTCTTCCTTTCATCGCTTCCCTCTCTCTCTCTCCTCTCATTCCATCACTCTGTGGTCCCCAGCTGCTTGTCTCTCCATCACGGACCTGCTTGCAAATTAACAGCCCGCGTGTTCTGTTACGACGCCGCTGATATAATTACGCCTGCACGCCTGTCAGAGAGATAGATGGAGGAGAGGGAGAGGGAGAGGGAAAGACGGGTTTAGTGAGGGGATGGAGGGTCAGACCAGTGTGACATGAATATAAAGAGCCGAGGATATACCTTTGGCGGCCTTCCTTTTTTTTTTGATATCAGTTTCTCTTTATTTTAAGTCTTTAACCCCCCCCCCAAAAAAAAATTTAAAAAAATCAGACACTTAAAGGTGCAATGTGTAATATTTCTGAGGATCTAATGACAGAAATGCAAATTGAGATCCATAATGTGTTCAGTGGTTTATAAAGAACCGTTTTTATTACCTTAGAATGAGACATTTATATCTACGTAACCTTCTATGAAGGCCGACATATTGTAACGTCATGTTTCTACCGTAGCCGAACGCGAACAAACGGCGCTACAGAGGGTGTTTCGTCACTACCTTAAAGAGAAGCCGCAGAAACCTAGAAGCTAGCCATAGACACAGTGAGTAGTGACTTTTCCCTTGTCAGTGGTGTAAAATATGTAGTTGGATTGCTTCTATGTGGGGATAAATGTGCTGGTTACGTTCGTGAGACACCTGATTAGTACTCTCGTCATTGACCGTAAAACAGTATGTTATAGGAATCACCAACCCTTCGAATGTAAGGAGTTTTCAAAATCAGAGAAAAAAACAAGCCTATTGTGTGTAGTAAATTGTGTCTTGGCAATGCGGAGGCAACGTATACGTATACGTTATATATAAAGGCATAACAATAGTTTTGATTCAAAAAATTAATTAACATTAAATGTGAATGAATCAGACTTTAAAAACCTGCGTTCGGAGCGACAGGGAGTGAAGATAGGCTCGCCTGGATCAGTGGTAACATACTTTGGAGAGGCTTTTAAATAAAAATATGAAAGGTGAGAAAAGTGTCCATTGAAGCGTGAAGAGAGATAATGAATGTGGGATCCTCACAGTGCTGGGGAATGTGAATGTGATGGGATTTAGAGTCCAGGAACAGTCATTTCAACAAGAAAAGACAGCTGGAAAAACTTAATGGTCAATGATCTGCTTAATATGGAGGTTTTGAATTTTTTCATCAAGTCTGTGTGCACCAGCCTTTATATAACATTTGTTGGGCCATTTCAAAAGTATGATTAATGTGAACCTAATCAGATGTAGGGCACAAAGAGGTCTTATTTAGCACACTGCTCTGTATTTCATCATGAATGTATTTGTAGAGACATAATCCCATTGGTGCAATTTAGGGAAGATCTCTGAACACACACACATAAGATGTAGGAATAGAAATTGTATTGGATTTTGGAAGATTAATTTTGACCTTGTTAGGGCTCATTGTTATTAATTGTGTGTGCATGTGTGTACAGGTTTAATATACTTTGTAAAACCTTTGTAAAAAGGATAGTAAAATCTGAGATCACCTCTACATTTGAATTTTCTTCACGACTGTTAAAAAGTATGCTCTATAGTACAAATATGGGTAGTGTGAATGAAATTCATATGTACTACATTCGCCATGTTGTTACTGTCACAGTATCGGTTTACTGTCATTCATAAATGTGTGGTTTATTGATGTGTGACTGGGTTATTGTGAGCTGATGATATCTGGGTTACATAACAATTTTATTCTTATTGACTTTCTCTAAGAACATTTTTGCATGCGAGTAAGTGTGTGTGTGTGTGTGTGTGTGTGTGTGTGAGAGAGAGAGAGAGAGAGTGGAAAAACTCATTCATAGATGTGTGTCAAAGTGTCTGGTGAATTTATCTGGGAAATAAATAACTTTAGCTAAATTAATGAATGATTCTGGTAAATGAGTTCTCATTTATTTCATTGTTTTTATTAATTAATTATTTTTTATTTTATTTATTTTTTATTTATTTATTTATTTTTGAAAAAAAAAATCCAATTTTTTGGAGCTTGCACCCCAATATTATTAGTACCTATATGCTACTGCTATAATTGATTTGTGACACTGCATTCTTAATATTGCCTCATCTAATAAGATTTGTAATGCATTTCTGTTTTGAGATGTTTTGGGTTTTAATTCTATTATAGTTTATTTAATTTTAGTATAATTGAGATATAGTTTTTATTAATATCAGTTTCTATTTTTATATTTTTTCTCATTACATTTTAGTTCAAGTTTTAGTCATTTTTAGGCTACCTTTATTTTTTCATTTCTACATCATTTGTTATTTTAGTGCATTAGGTTAAACTGAATTAAAATGAGAGATGTTGTCTCGGTAACTAGTTGAAATAAGTTTTTTTTTTTCAAATTTCAGTTAAAAAAACTGAGAGAAAAAAATGGTCTGAAATTACTTGTAAATTTCACAAATAATTACTAAGTAACATTGAATTAAACATTTCGATTTTAGTAAAAGAAGAAATGGTGTTTTCTTGTAAAACATACCCAATCAGCCCTACAGTTTCATTTAATTTGGTTCATTTGTTATAAATAATATTATTATTTTTTTTGGGTGCATCCATAAAATCCCCCCAAATAAGGAAATAATCAAATGAGATGAAGTGCCTTAAAATAAACAGCTTGATTATGTCATTTAACATTTATAATTTAACATATATTTATTTGATATATACTGTAAAATAAAAAAAAAATATTTTTTATGTAAAATATTGTTCATATTATACTGTCTGTCCTAACTGAACTAAACCCGGATCATGGCTTAGTCTAAACCCTGTCTGTGAAACCAGACCAATGTTGTTGTTTTTTAATTTTTATTTGGAGTGTGGCCCTTGAGCTTTCCAAAGTTGAATCGCTGCTCCAATGTTCTTGTGTGTGTGTGTTTCCAGATTATTTCTTGGACCTGTTGAATCGTTCTGAAGAATCACTCCAGACTTCCTTCCAGACTGGGTTTGGACCTCTCTTCACCCAAATCACAAAGGTGTTTCATGATCTGTACTCAGACCTCCGGCGCTACTATCGAGGGTCCAACCTCAATCTCGAGGAGGCTCTGAATGAATTCTGGGCCCGTCTGCTGGAAAGACTCTTTAAAGCCTTAAACCCTCAGTACAGTATTGGAGAGGAGTATCTGGAGTGTGTAGCCAAGCAGTCAGAAACGCTGAAGCCCTTTGGAGACACTCCCAGAGAGATGAAGACCAAAGTCACACGCACGGTTATTGCAGCCAGAACATTCGCACAGGGTCTGGTGATCAGCGGCGAAGCCGTCCGGAAAGTTTCACAGGTAACTTTCACTCTCTGTCTTCCCGTTTTTTTAAATGTGATGCAATTCAGAATTTTTAGCATCATTACTCCAGTCTTCAGTGTCACATGATCCTTCAGAAATCATTTTAATATGCTAATTTGATCCCTTTAGCTACACCCCCGTTCAAAATTTAAACGATTACATGTTTTATTTCATTTCTTTAGCCTCACATAAATGCATTTATTTCTTCTCTGGAATAAAAAATTAAAAGTTACAGAAGAATCACCACCCATCTCTTGCAATAAAACAAGCCTATAGTGAATGTCGACACTAAAACCATAAAAGTATCATAAAAGGGATCCACTTGTGCACTATATTAACAAGCTTGAAGGTTTGAAACAGTGGTTGAGTAAAAAAAATGCAACATTTTGCTGGGAACTATTCTTTTAAACATCAAAATATGTTGGGGCTTGCTCCGATTTCTTCACTTTATGCTGGATTTCAGATTTCACGAAGGACACACATTTGTTGTTTCGCACCTGGTTATAGATTTCAGAAAGATTTCCTTCTCAGTATTCATTTTATTCATATTTCATACCTGTGGCAATGAACAAACCCAATACCACCTAGAACCGAGACACACAGACACAAACGCACCATTGTGGGAAACCGCGTAGGATCAATGCACCAGGAAAACAAGACAAAATGAATATCCCTGAGGCCGTGGCAATCAGCGTACATATAAACACACCCACACACACAGACACACAGCAACAAAAGTATTGCATCTGTCCAATTAATGCTGATATTCAGCCTTTGCAGGTTCACCCAAACTGTACTTTGTTTCTTGTAAAGACCATTTATTGTTGTTTGAAATCCTTGGAGGCAAAACCCCATTTCCTTACCCGATAAAAGCGCCTGTATATTCTGACATGTCACAGTCAAAAATGTAAATGAAACCTAAAATGTACCACAGACATAGCATATGGCCATATTATTGCAATATATTTCATTGCAGGGAGACAGTGTAGTGATTCTCATTCATTGATTCTTCTCACCAAGTGAAGAGGAAACGGCAAGCTACTTTTAAAGTAGTTCAACAACTGTTGGTGATTTCATTTTTTAAAACTATCTTAGATAAAGCCTTCTCATTCTGTCAAGCCTTGAAACTTCTATTAGTAAGAGATACTTCACCCAAAAATAAATCAATTTTATCATTTACTCACTCGTGTGTGGTTCCGAACCCGAGGCGTTCCAAACAGTGCTGAACCATGCATGGTTTCCACACTAGGAAGAGATTCAGTTTCACATATAGGGTTAAAACAAGTTACATTATCACTGATAAAGGATAGAAAGATCTTTGATTGCTTTTATTGCTGTTGTCTACTTTGGTTTATCTGTTGTTTACTTTTCTTCGCTTTTCTTCTCAATTCTCTTCTCTCCTGAAATCTAAATGAGTAGTGAAGGGAACCTAACTCTGTGTCTGACCTCTTCAAAGTAAGTCAAGGTTGACAACACAGAGAAACTGCCAGCACTGCATATTGAAAAGGGCAGTATGTGTGTGTGTGCGTGTGTGTGTGTGTGTGTGTGTGTGTGTGTGTGTGTGTGTAAGGTGGGGAAATGATTGGTGTGGCAGTTCAGTTCCAGTCTGTTTTGTCTGACCAAGAGATGTTTTTTAACCCCAGCATGTAAGAGGGAAACTACACAGAGAAGAAACTCCCAGAATGCACTGCACATCACACACATATTAAATTGGATTTTGCACAGTGACTAAATAATATATATTAGCAATAACGCACAAGCGTCAATCCCATTGGCTGGCGCTTACAAAGTCACATTTCACGTTTTGACTGCAGCAAATCAGTTCCAACAACTTGATTAATATTCATGAGCCCAGCATTTTTTTTATTGTTAGTATAATAATATGACAAATAAGCATTCATACATTTTTGTTCATACATAGTTGCCACGTTTTATTTCTAATTACTAAAGTAAATAGTAAAAACAATGCTTGATTGGCTGATGTTTCATTAAAAGTTGAGTTCTTTCAAATTATATCATATCTTTTGTAAAAAAAAAAAAAAAATTATGTGAAGAGAGGCTGATTGGGATGGGAATTATTTGATTTTGAATATAAGTGTGTGCCAAAAGTCTGACAAGTTCTAAAATGATTTTATATATATATATAGACTGTAAAAAAAATATTTTCAAGATTTGTTAACACAACATTTTTTTTCTTGTCAAATCAACTTAAATAATTTATTTCATTCAGATAACTTACTATTTTAGGTTTCTGATGATTAAATCAATCTCCTTCATTTTATTAACTCACTTTTTCCAGTTCAATCAACTTAAAATTTTAAGGCGACCAGGTTACTTATTTTTTTGAGTTAAACAAACAATATTTTTTATTGTGTAGAGTATTATCTTGTTAGCTTAACAACATACAAATGTCAAACTTGGGCTTCCACTATTTTTGTGAAATGCACTGTTTCTGCCTGTGTATTTCCCAAATCTAAGCAGTTGCCTACCGCAAACAAACTAAAGGTTTTGGAATAAAACTTATTTTGTGTGCTTGCGCCAAAGGGAGTTGAGCGTCCTACTTTTGCTTTCTTCTTTTCTTCTGAGAGTTTGGTTAAACAAACTGTCTTATCTTTTGCTCTCTGTGTATCTTATACAACTCAATCTGGAAGTGATTGTTTTGCAATAAAACTAGCGGCCCTGTTTCTTTTATATTAGAAAGTTTATCTCCATTAGTGCCCTCTTTCCCTTATGCCTCCATTCCATTTCTGTTAAATAGGGGGAGCGCGGGGCTAAATGTAACGCGGGGTTAAATGTAACACGGACATTTTACATAGTTTGTCAGTATCTAG
>JAOTRC010000039.1:23599942-23612728 GCA_027497675.1 Cyprinella lutrensis
CCATCATGCCTTGTTACCACTGTGCAGGCTGGTGGTGGTGGTGTAATGGTGTGGGGGATGTTTTCTTGGCATACTTTAGGCTCCTTAGTGCCAATTGGGCATCGTTTAAATGCCACGGCCTACCTGAGCTTTGTTTCTGAACATGTCCATCCCTTTATGGCCACCATGTCCCCATCCTCTGATGGCTACTTGTGAGAAATTGTGACATGGTGCATTATCCTGCTGGAAGTGTAATGGATTTGGACACTGCCATAATATTCTTTCAATCAATGGCATATCATATGAATGGTAATTGTACAGTATTAAGCTTAAAATATTACCCGTCTGATTCCATCACAGTAATGCTCAAACTTTCTCCATGACTCTACAAAGAACTATATGCCTGCTTCGTGCTTTAAACCTGCCGTTCCACACCCCACGTGGAGGCCTTCAGCCCAGCTTCAGATTGGTCTGTTTGAAGCTTATCTCTTTTATGTGACATAAAGGCCCTGCAGAACGTCTCTCACTTTGATGAAATCTGGTCAGCAGGCAATGCGACGCGCATCCTCTTTGTCCTGTGTGCTCAGAACACACCGCATCCGCTTCCACTGTCTTCCCCCAACAGATTGATACCAGGCAGATTCGCCATAAAACAAAAAGCTTCAATGCGACAATGTGTCAGCCCATGTATTTATTTTTCAGAGCGATGATGGCTGTAGGAAGATCTGAAGCGTATCTCTTCCCACCTCCAGATGGATGGTGGTTAATAGTGTGACAATGTGATCGTCCAAAATCAACACAGCTCTATATTCCACATCTGAGATTCCTCTCGTGTTTGTTGAGCCACCGGCCAGAAAAAAATATCACACAGTTCTTATTTGGGTTCTTAAGAGCGGGTCCAAGTGTTATTTTATTGAATTTGTGGTTCATGTCTTTCAGACATTCTTCTGTCTCCGTTAAACATTCCTTTCTCGCTAGACTAAATTGACCATTGCCGTTATTTATCCGCATCAGCGAGGCCTTCACTGATTCATAGCGTTCCACATTAAGAGTGCCTTGACCCTGCAGACAGATTGAAAATCCCTCAAAATATTTTGTGGAGTGTCTTCACTGTGAAATACAGGTTTCTTGCTTACTTTGACTGTTCCACCTTCCACTAATATATCACAAAGACAAAGTGAGGGACGCTTGTTTCCCACAATGCTGTAGTGTTTTGTAGAGTTGCCAGGCCTTTGCCTGCTGTAGTGTTTTAAGCATGTTTCAATTGGTTGCTATGGTGTTTTGGGTGGCCTTTAAGTAGTCACCCAAGTCTAAATAGTCAGTTATCTATTCTATTCTAGTCCATATGCCTTCTTCAATGTAAATCGATAGGATTTTTTTGGGATTGTTTTTCGGGTCTTTGTCGTTTGTTTGCATGTCTTTATAAATTTAGCAGTTAGCTACGCAATGGATGAAATAAGAAATAAAAACTTAAGATTTGCAGACAAGCAAATTCAAGTCGATCATTTGCCGCCACCCGCTGGCGAAATAGCCTATGTGATTTGAAATTTTCACTAAACTAATATGTAAATTATTCTTTTGGATGAAGAGTTTATTGGGCCATGGATGAAACAAAAGTGAGCAATAATAGTTTTACTTTCCTTATTTAATATTACAAGCCTAACTCTATCTAGAAGTTTGATTGCAAGAATTTACTAAAGATATTTATTAATCCTAATTTTTTTTTTTTCGGATAATATTTCCAATTACCCACGTAGGCCTACAATTGGTTCTTAAATGTCTCATACAGCTATTCTTACATCTCTCTCAGCAGGACTTTCCATGACTTGTTACATGTATTCATAATAAAGACATGTTTAAAGAAGAGTACAACTTGTTTTGATCACAGAAACATCTGATGAATTTCAAGCATCTAACTTGCCATAGTAACTGTGAGAACAAAAAGGTCAAAGATCTGTTTTTCGTGTTAATTACAATAAAACTAAATGCTGCTTCTAATTAGACTAGCCTATATGTGGTTGTTTTTCTAGAAACAAATGCAGATTTGAACCCGTCAGATAATCTGATGGAAATTTTTCATTTTAAGCCAAGCCTTTGCTGCCATCTCATGGTTGTTTATAAGGAAGTTTCTGGGTTCTTGATCTAAGGACTGCTGACAGTACAGTATCTACGGCGTTCTTTTAATATCGACAAAATTAATAACAATAACATTGATAGACCTCCATGAATCTAAATTATTTACTGTGGTACTTCAGTGCAGTCCTTCCAAGGAGCATTCTGGTTTGCATATAACTTGAGAACGAACAATAGTAGCCTAATAAAGTGCCTGCTAGAAAACAAGTTGATAGAATGGCTTTTGTTGTTTTGAGATTTTTACCACAGTTTTCTCAGAACCGAGCCTCTCCTAGCTTTGAAATCCCACTCTTAAAGACATCTGGAGGAGAATATACCCAACATAATAGAGAGAAAGCCAGACAAGGAGAGAGAGTCTGAACTTCTCAGGTAATTGCCAGGTTGGCCTACATACCTGCTCACTTGCTTGGTTGGTCTGGTACTGGGTCAGTTCACACAAAGATAATCAATTCCACTGGCTCTGATGGAGTGGGACAGGTTATAGTCTAGTATGTATTTTAGCGCCAGACAGAAAAGCCTGAAGCCTGTTTTTTGTGTAGTTTTTTTCTGTGGCCCATATAGGCTACACAGAGAAACATAAAGGTCTCAATGTTGTAGTGACCAACTTTTTAATAGTTTTAAAAAGACTGAGTTAAACATCACATGCGAATCAATACTATCATACAGAGTATGGTTTGTCTTTGTATTTGTCCTACAACATTTCAGACCAGATCAATTAACTGATTCATTCAAAAGATCAAGCTCATAAGAAAAGTGTACTCATCTTTACTTCCGTGAACAAGCCATGGAGACATGCCATCATGGATGTTAATATTTTCAGTAATGTTGAATCTGTTTCTTAAACAAATCTGTACGTTTTCAGAAGACTTGGAATACAGTGCACGAGTCATAGGGACTACTTTTATGTTGCTTGTATGCTTTTTAAAGCTTGAAAGATTTATCCGTTTGTATTCTCAAGCAGAATGAAAGTGAATTTTGGAATTCAAACATTTAAGAAAACAATTTTCAGATATGGCTTTAGCATAAGTTCAGCCAGGAAGACTCAATTGTTATGTCATCTAACCAATCGTGTTACACATGTCTGGTACTTAGCCTACACGTCTGAGTTTGCAGATGCTGACACCAATATTCACCTCAATCCTCCCCACCACCACCACCACCACCACCAAGACAGTTCCTTCCCCTTCATCCTCCCCAACAGCAGCAGGATGGTCCCTTCCAAGACCTCCCAGCGGGTCGGCTGCACCCCTTTGTCTTCAGGTAGGAAATTCAGAATCTGTTACACTCGGATTGTGAGTTACGGATGGGGCCTACGCTAAATAACTTTATAATACAATATTTGCTTGCTGGGCCATTATTTTATGCTTTGTTACATTATTTTTCCTCCAGAGACTTTCTGGTAGAACTAGTGTGCAAATGTTTTTATAGTTTCAGCGCCTGAAATTCACCTCCTGTCCATAGGTAGGCAGTACAGCACATGACTTATGATAAATGACTGTCAAAGATTTGACAGTATAAAAAGTGGACAGAGCCATCTCATTGGAACTCAGTTGAGACAAGTGAAGCCCATTTTTAGCACTTTTTTAGGACTTCTGCTCCTGACACGCAGACTCAAAATGACTCAAACAGAGCTTGACGATGTTATGACGCAATCCTTAGCGTTTACTTTTACCAAAAAACTGCTTCTACGGGGCCATAACATAAGCTACAAGGTAATGGAGCATTTTATACATTGTTGTGTTTCTTTAGAAATAACACCTATATTATAATTAACACCCTTGGTTTTGCAGGACTGATGCAATAAACAACACAAAACCATTAGGGTTTAAGAGAGTCTACTACTTTATTTAGGAATATCATGGAATGTTTTGAGGTATGTAAATAAGGTACATGCACTACCGTTCAAAAGTTTGGGGTGACACCCAAAGGTGTTTTAAATGTTAATACTACAATGCTCACCGAAGCTACAATTGTTCAATTAAAAATAGTCAAAACAAAAGTATTATAAAATATTAACATTAGAATAGATTTAATGGTTATGTAAATGATAAATACAGCTTTACATAGTTCAATTTTAACACAAAATGAAAATGAGTTTTAGAAAAATGTATAGGTTTCAATATTCATACTACGTTAACATGACTCAGTAAAGCAATGACATTCGGTTCTATTTATGTAAGGAATCATAATGCGATCTTATTATTTAACGCACAATTATCATGTTTGTGATATCAACCACTGGTTCGTTGAAGACTGTTTCAAGGGTACAAAGGGGGCGCTGCTGAGCACACTTCAGAGCCTTAAAATGCTAATGGGGGAAGGCCTGTACGGACTCGTAGACTCGGCGAGCATGTGCAATCTAAGTCCATGAGACCGAAAGTCCGAAAGAGTGCATAAATCCTGAGAGGCTCGCTCAACCAGAGTTCAGCTAATTCAGACGAGGAAATGTCATATTATTAGATAAAAATTCCAAATCCAATTATATGTGAGGCTGTTTGAGGGCAACGTACCAGGGGGACACAATTACAATTTCCATAGAAGAATAGGAGTAAGAATCCTGATGTAATTCTCAGCAATCAGGAGAACTTCCTGAGCTTCCAAACCGTTTTAGCCAGGCTGAAGCTGAAGTGTGTGTATGTGTGTCTGCAGGTAATGAACAGTGCTGAGGCCAGCTGAGCAAAGTTGAAACTTAATCTGAAATAAATAAAGAAATGAAAAACAAGCCCTGGTGGCTTCCCCTAAGCCACATTTAATATTAAACATCCCAAAATACTGCCCATGCAGGTGTAAACAAACTGACAGATTCATTTCCATACTGCTGATACAGGATCCGTTTTTTTTTTTTCAAGGGGTTATGACTCCCTAAAACTACATTTCAACTAAAAACTTTCTCATGCTTTGACTCTATCAGAAGAAGTTCTTGAGGAAGAGCTACTAAAAAGCATCAAGGACAACATTTTCTTGCATAGAAGAAGGCTCCAAAATGACTTTACGTTATGAACAGCGGAGACAGCTTTAGCGTTCTTGTTATCATAGTTACTGAGTAGAGCCTATTTGCACAGCAGTTTGAAAATATGACTGCTAATCATAATGGACGATAATCTGTGCCTTATTTTGATAGTCATTTCAGAGGAACATTGTTAAAAACACTCATAAAGTTGTTTTTCAAACAACTTAGAAACCTGCAGAAATTGTTTTGAAATTAAGCATGAAATTACTACTTTTGATGACGCTTAAATCTTCACTGAACAATAAAGCACAGGGATTTGTTGGGAATAAACTGCTAGGAAGAAAAAAATATATTCTAAACTGGGAAGAAATTGTTAGTCAAATTTTAGGTTAATGTTTTAAGTCTTGAGGGTGCGATCAATTAGTTAATTGATGTTAAAGGGAATGTTTTTGCACACACAAACACTTCAACATTATATATATATATATATAGTATGACAGGATGTTATACAGAATGAGATGGTCAACCCTCATTCTGACCATCTTAAATGATCCGATTTTAAGGAGAGGCTTCTTTTAAAGGGCACATATCAAGACATAATCTGACTTTTTCCATGTTTAAGTGCTATAATTGGGTCCCTTGTGCATCTACCAACCCTGAAAACGTGAAAAGAGCTAGTTTTGCGATCTGATTTTGCTCCCCTTCCTCTGATGTAGGAAGGAGTTACAGATGAACACAGAACACTATTTGACCAAAAAATGTCACAGATGTCTTATAAAGACCTCAGAACTGTCAACTTGTGCAAAAGTTAAACATGACAGAGCATGCAAAGTCCACAACTCCATCCGTGCATCCACTAACCATTCAGAAAATTCCAGGTAGTTGAAACACTACCTGAGTGTATCTATGTATTACTTCACGTGAAAATTCTCGCCATTGGATCTCATTAAACAACAATTTAAACAATGTACTATTTAAATCGATAGCTGGACATCGGTATGTAATTTTACATAGGTTTTCATCTGATTTATGGTTTAGCATTGTATAACGAATGTGCTATTTGGTATTCTAATGTAGTTGGTATCTATTCACACAGAAAAAATGTTACTGTACATACTGCAGAAATACTGTAGTATGAATTACGGTAGTGTGTCATTCTAAATTTAATCAGTCTCAGAAAAGTCTTAAAATTCTATTAAACTTGTTGGCACACAAACTCTGAAGAATATTAAAGTACAAACACACTTTCATTCTGTTACACACACAGACACACATTTAATGGTCTAATCTTAAATGAGCTTGGTTCCAATACAAAGCTTATATTAATTTAAAAATTACATTAAATCATATCTTTATTTCAGGAGTGATTCAGTTTCTAAGGATATAGAGGGGTGTGCGGAATAACTCCTTCATGGGCGCATGGTTTCCTTTTTCTCTCCAAATTATTTGTTAAATCAACCTGGTGGAGCCCAACAGTATGAAGTCAATTTTCCATATTCTAATTCAAAACTGTCCAGACTTCTTCTTTAGTCAAGTGAAAAGAAAACTTTTTGGTGAATCTCTTGAGTCAGAAACGGTCTGGCCCAGAGGGGAAAAAAAATATTGCTCAGTAGTTGCTTTTCCAAATCTCTTCAGAATCCTTAAAGGAGACAAATGTGAGCGATCCAGAGTCTAGGTAAGAAGAAAAATCTGAGCACAGTGTGTGAAGTCACTGAGATCTCTTCTAAACTTTAAAGGAGATTGTTGTGAGAGTGTTAGAGTTTTTTTTTCTAAATTAGGAGACAAGTGTGAGCAAAAGTCAAGCAAAAGCAAAAGTATAACCTCATTTTTAGGAGAAAAATTTGAGACGTTAAAGAGATCTAATTTTTCTAATCTGATTTTTCTTTCCTCTGGGGTATCGAGTGGACCAATCAGCCAATGATTTGCTGACTTCTTTGCTCCAGAAAATATTTTGAGGCTAACTGCAGGCAAGATGTGAAAATGAGAGGCAAATCCTGTATTTACATTTGATTGACATAAACAAATTGCGCTCCGAAGGCATGAGCTCGGCAACAGGTAATATATCCGCAGTCACTCACGGGAGGGAATTGTGTTTTCGCTGAATATTCACTGGCACAGATACGGATTATGCCACGCAGGTTATTCGTAATGCTAAACATCCCTTAGGGCAAAGTGTTGGCTGATATATTTCAATAAGGAGACAAGGATGTGCTACATTTCCGTCTGTGATAGAGCCTTTCCAGCTTGTCTGCAGTTTCAATTTGCATTCCCTAATGCTGTTGTTTGCTTTCCAGATGCCTGGAGCGCCCACCCACCCCCCCTCCCGCCATTGTCAGCCGACAGGCCACGGATCACTCCCTCTCCTAGACCGACCCCGCCTGTCCCCACCACACACATACATACACTCTGATTGGCCCATCCATCAGCTCTCCAACAAGCACTGAATCCAGGGACTTAGGGGAAAATGAAAAATCATTGACTGAGAAATTGGCAAGTAACAGGACCTCACTGCAGTTTAACAGGATCTCAACACAATTTGATAGCGAGTCAGAGTCTATGGGACGGAAAATGGAAATATGGGGGGAAGAGAGAGAGAGAGAGAGAGTTTAATCGAGTCTGCCCTCTGTGGCCCTGTTTTGAATATCAGATTAAGTATGAAAATGAGCAGCTGTCTTTGAAATATTGTGAAGAGAAAAACAAAGAGAGCGACTGTTCAAGAGCTGGCTCTGTGGTGCGTTAATAAAAAGATGCAAATAGTACGGCGCTTTTTATCAATGCATGTCATTCCTTCAACATTTGCCGTATGCTTGAAAAGCATCAAACGAGAAAATAGTTCCTGTTCTTGGGAAAAATAATAGTGCATATATAATATAACTAGATTTGACTTTTTTTGGGGGGAAAGATGTGGTACTTTCTTGTGCAAAACTTTCTATTCTGGAAGGTTCTAAGTACTGGACACCCATAACATTTTGGATTTAGATCAGTTCCAGCTCCTTTTATTGTCTTCATGTGAAAATCATGAGCCTGATTGCTTTACAAGTAATAGTACATTAGCACAATAGTCACATGCTGACCAGCGACCATTAAGAAGAGTCAAGAGGTTTGTTGAAATCTCTATACCCAGGTATGAGCAATAGTAAAAGTACTGTGTGCCTTAAAACGCTAGGGTTGTTTTCATCCAATTTTGGGTAAAATATGGACAAACCCAGCCATTTTGTAAAATTTTAAAATAATTTTTAACCCAAACTTTGGGTTTATCCATATTTTACCCAAAATTGGGTGAAAACAACCCAGCGTTTTTTAGAGTGCATGAATAAAAGACTTTTCCAAATCGGAACAAACTCATTACGGACATTTCATGAAGACAGAATCTTTTGGCATGGTATTGTGAATGGCCAATTACTGTATCTCTCTAGACCCAGCAGTGCAAACTCCTAAAGCCCCCCTGTGGGGAAAACCAAGCTTTTAATTTTGTTTATATATCTATGTGGCGTTTTTAATAGGCTATGCTTTTAGACAATCCATGTGTCAACACCATTGCTGAAAATTTTCATACTTTAAAACTGTACTTAAATACTGAAATACTTCATACTTTTATTTCATACTTTAAAACTGGGGTCACAAACTACTTTGTAACCAATCGCGTGAATGAGGGGATCTCTGAGCTGGTGTGAGTGATTGGAGGCGAGGCTGATATGCATATTCATAGAACTGCTTATATTAAATGAGGCTAAGGTGCAGAGTTACATTCAATTTATTTTAAGGCATGAAGAGAAAAAAAAGTTTAAATAAGTAATTTTGGTGATCAAAGATTAGTTTTAAGGGATTCAATTACTGACTACAGGGGGACTTTAAGCGACACAACTCTAGCTTGACTGAACAACATCCATGGAGCCAACAGAACTTTCTTTGAATTGCTAATCAGAAACTGGCAGTGTCCCAGTTCTTTGTTCTCCTCTGATTGGTGGACCCTCAGGGTCATGTGCAGCGAGCGACATATTCTGTATCTCTGAGAAATAGGAAAAAATTTTTATGAGCAAAGCGTTTAATATCTGGCTGCTCCAGAGTGACCTTCAACGCAATTAGTTTCTGGTGTCAAAAAGTCACTTTGAAAAAGGTGTCTGCAAAATGACATGTAACCAAGAAACTAAAAGTGTTTCAACGGTGAAGCTTGAAATGTCTAGGTCAAAGAGACACAATTTTAATTTACGAATATTATCCTTTTAACACAGCATAATTGACGATGATTGCATATTTCGTTGTTTGTGTACTTCAAACCGTTAATACTAATTTATACGGGGTGAGTGTAGCAGACTCCAAATGGCAACCGCTGGACACCACAGAAACACGACCACACGATGAATGGGCTGATGGACATGTGCCCCAGACCTAAACCTACCCCTAAACCTAAATGACGTTAAAGGTAAAGCGTCAGTTGGATGACGGCCCGGGATCGTCATCTAACCGACGTTTAAGGGTACCCTAAAAAGGCGGATGTTGACGTATGGTCAAAAGATGTCCCAAGACGTCAGTTATATGACTTCTTGGGATGAGACTGTGTTAATTCTACTCACCCTCAGTTTTAAGCTATATTTCAAAAAGGCTGTTGGACAATTGAAATCAAACCAAACTTCTTCGTTGCTCCGCCTCCAAAACTCAGCCCCCAATCAAAGCTTGAAGGATATCAAGGCCTTTAGAGGGTGTTGTTAGCTCTGTGAAGATTTGTTAAATGCAGAAACATGGTTTAACGATTATTTTTTCTTCTCAGGTGAATGTGGAGAGGAGGTTGTTCAGCTTCTGTTTTGGAGACCCTAATGCTAAGATGAACTGGGTGCATGTGGATAATTTGGTGACGGCTCATGTCTTAGCAGCTGAAGCACTCACTGCGGAGAAAGCCTTTGTGGCGGTATGTGTGGCATGATGGAAATATTTTTATTGAACCCAGATTATGCCTAATGTATTTTTTGTGCATTTTTTTTCTTTTAGAGTGGACAGGCCTACTTTATCAATGATGGGGAGTCTGTCAATGTCTTTGAATGGTTGACACCTCTGGTACGTAGCAATCAATCCAATTACAGTCAAACCAAAATGTATTCAGACACCTTCAACGATTCTCACATTATCACAGTTTATTCGTTATTTAGTTCAGAAAAATGTTAGACTCTCACAGATGATTAATGTTGTTGAATATCTTTCCGCTGTTATATTTAACTACACAATTAGATAATACCAGTTTAGATCAACCGTTTACCAAGCAATGCTTCATGTTGTTCAGTCTGTGTGTAAAAAGAGCATTAGCAATTAAAGAAAAAAACACTTCAGCAAAACATGTGGAGTAAAACTGGTGGAGCCTGAGGGAAGGCAGACCCAGGTGGAGCCAAAGAGATGGAAGGCAGAGGTGCAACCCAGAGCCAGAAATCCTGAGGTGTTACCAGGTTGATCCCTGACCAAGGTGGAGTTGGTGGGACGAGGGAGCCTGGTGGAGCAGGTGGGATGACAGGCCACGATGGAGCTGAGGGTGCATTGAGCCAAGGCGGAGCCGATGGATCAAAGGACTGAGGTGGAGTTCAGGTCTCTGGGGCTGGAGGTGGAGACAGGGGATCCTCACGTCAAGGTGATGCTGGGGCGAATCCACAGTGCTGCTCAGGGAAAGCTGTAGACAGGAACCAGAGGAGGAAGGGCTGAATAAATGTTGGTAAAATAGAGGAGGTGGGAAAGAGAGGCTGGCCGGGCAATCTGAAGACACAGAGTGCACTGGAGATACTTGGATACAGGGGTGATAGCACTGGGCATTTTCAACTACACAGGGGTATCTTCAGCAATCACATCTGTAAATCAGTCTATTAATTCCACCTCTTAAAAGTCCAATAAGATCCCATAGTCTATATTTACCATACACACAGCGGCGGGAGTGTAGGCAGGGGTAGCATCCATGCGCTCAAACCCCACAAGGACTCCATCAGTGACGATTCTTGTAGCTGACTCACACACCCGGTCAGACATAATATTGGGCTCAGGCTCCAGGGATACAAGCACTGGAATTAGGCTGGGGCCGTCTGGGTGGCTGTTGGATGACTGGGCTCTGGGTTTGGTGGAGGGGTGCTGGTAGTCTCTGCGAATCGGATGGTGAATGCCGAGTTGGTTAACCAGCATACACTCAACACATGCAGTGAAATCTTCACAAGGACCGCTCCCTGGGAGGCGTGCCTGGGACTGCTCGCTGAGGCTGGCGATGTAGAACAGTGGTCGGGATAGTGCGTTAGGCAGGCAACTCCAAGAAAGCTCCAGGGAGCGGTCCTTCTGCTCCAGACATAGCAGGGCAACAGCAGGAATGTCTATGGAGGAAAAAAAACAAACAAAAGAAAATGCAACAAATAATAAACTGTTATGGTCCGATCTTCTGTCACGTAACGCGGTGTAGTGAGTCGCACTACGGGGAAGAATTCCAAAATGTAGTCTTTTAAGTACACATAGGGTATCATAGGACAGGAAAACCCACACACTAACATAAGTTACACATAGACGAGATGGACAAAGGACTTAAAGACACAGGGAGTATGTATAATAGAACTAATGAGATAAGTTATAAACTGGGCATAGTCATTGCATAATAGACAGACTGAACCAAAAACACACACGAAAGAGCATAAATGTAAAAGTTTGGTCCAATTTTTTTTTTTTTTACTGGTAGTCCACTGTATGAAGAATTTACTCACTCACATGAATGAACTATAGTGTCCTGCACCCACTTGTAAAAAAATAAATAAATTACATTTGGTGTCTGAATAATTTTTGGTTTGACTGTATATTTAATGAAGGGTTCACTCCACCTCTGGAAAGATGTATTTAAAATGGGTCATTTATGTAGAAGAAATGTGAAATTATTTTTGAATTTGGAGCTTTCTAGACTGAGAAAAGCTAGAAAATGTATTTTTGGATTATTTGGATGAAAGACAACTCCTCCCAGAATACACTTGCTTTGCTGCCCTAGAAGGCCACGCCTACCGGTAACAGAGCGCAGTAGGTAAACAAGCCTAGGCTACTACTGAAAATGTGTTTCGAGATCGCGCAAAATGTCCGGGATTCGGCTTTTGCGTTCTACAGTCGCCATTCATTGTGTTAACAGTAGCGAGCGGAACGAGTGAGGGCCGCGGAAGAATGGCGCGAGGCCGGTGGCATGATTACCGATGAGCGACGCCTGTGAGACGTAAGTTAGCGGTCTCGTATCTCTCACGGAGGAGCGGGAATTTCCTTAGTAATGTTAAAACACACATCAACTGATCACTTGTTTAGCGTTCATGTAAACACTACATTCAGATTCAGATATCAGAGTGAATTCAGTTAGATTGAAACAAAAGCTTTGCATGTAAACAATGAAACTGCAGAAAGCAAAAGCTGAATCCCAGACATCGAAGGCCGGACATGTCCAGGAATAAGAGGATGGTAACCCCTAAAGTTACTGCAGCTTTCTCCACAGAACAAGAGCCTGTTAGCTTAGCTTCCAAAAAAAGATGGCTGACACTTTGTGTAAACCCAATCCTCCATAATGCACCCATCTGCGTGTTCAGTACCTTCATCCATATTTTCAAAAAGTCTCTCCCTGGCACTGATCTGTGATTGGTCTGTTAGCACATTAGGTCCAACCCCCTATGGGTAGGAAAGGGCGGGATCTAGTGCTTGTAGTCTTTACAGAATCCCCCCCTTTTACACTTCCTCCTAGAATA
>JAOTRC010000039.1:23624750-23639775 GCA_027497675.1 Cyprinella lutrensis
TAAATACAAAACTAGAAGTAGTCATTTAGATTAATGTGGTATATATATATATATATGTATATATATATATATATATATGATATATCAACTTGCATAATTATTTTGCACACACTGTATTCACTACTGTTCAAAAGTTTGAGATATAAAGATAAAGCCATAAAGATATATCCTACATTTATTTGGCAAGAGTGCATTCAATTGATATAGTGACAGTGAAGACTTTTGCATTGTTACAAGAATTTCAGAACAATACTGTTCTTTTGAACATTGATCATCAAATCCTGAAATTATTTTATTAGCTTCCACAAAAATATTAAGCAGCATAACCATGTTTAACATTGTTAATACACATATATTTTGTAAGCATCAAATCAGCATATTGGAATGATTTCTGAATGATCATGTGACACTGAAAACTGGAGAATTGGTGCAGCTTTGCAATCAAAATTACATTTTAAAATTTAATCAAATAGAAATGAGTATAATATGAGATGTTAAAGTGTGTGTTTTCTGCAGGAATGCTCTCAGAGGAGAATGTATAACGGGACGTATCCCACCCTGCCCTTGATTACTTATTATGATACAACAAAGGACATCAATTGCCGGGAGAACAGACTAAAAAAGAAAGCCAGAGGTTTGTTGGAATCTTTCGGATAAGTTGAATTGATAGACACTGATCAACCTAAAGATATAAGGACATGCGTTTCTCTTACAGATCTTAAGGATGCCGGATTGCTTTCCACCGATGGAGGCGGTTTTACATCTACCCCTCAACCGCCCAGGAAGAAACAAAAAACCAGCCACAAACAGTCTCCGTACCCACACAACACTCAGACGAACAACCAGCACACACCGAAGAGACGCATCGCACACACGCCCAAACATCATCAACAAGCCCACCAACACTTGAGTGTCAAGCAGAACTCACATACACCAGGGAGCCACGGCAAAGGCAAGTTTATACCACAACAGCAAAGCCAGAAGGAAGCCAAAAAGAAGAACAAGAAAAAATCCTCAGTTATAGTTTTAGATGAAGATGCAGACTTTCCTAGAGGTGGCAAAAACAGCCCTCACGGGACAGGGCTTTTTTCGTCTCCTCAGAAATTCAATATGAAGCTGAAAAAGGCCTTTGGAATAGAAAAGAACAATAAAAAGAAAACGGAAACGAAAACGAAAAAGAAGGAGAGGAAATTGAAAAAGAGACTGAAAAAAGCCGCAAACGATTCTTCCGTGTATCCGTCTGATGAAAACCTTTTTCAGATTAAACAAAGAAAGGGTAAAAAACGTTCCTAAAAGTGCCAGAGTATGTGAATCGGACTTCATATGATTCTATCACCAATGCTGGCTTCTTCAGGATGGCTGGTTGCTTTTGGTACGTCGTTTTCCATCCACGTTTTCATGTACAGTATTAGAGCTTTTTAGGATAACGAATAAATGCGAATCAGACCCTCTTGCCCAAATACAGTTAAAGTGCTGTTGAATATTGTGAACGTAAAATGGATCACATCTCATTTTAAAGGTTAAACAAATAGGGAAAACAAATGAATATTGAAATTGCTAATTCACTGTCAGTGTTTGGTGCGTTTCACTTTCACAGAATTGTAAAAGCACTATTAACTGCTTGGCTGCATTACAACAATGTTTTTCATGTACTAAACTGACATAAAAAGTAAAAAGTGCTTAGTTTCGATTAGGTTTAGCAAACATCAGTTTTTTTAGTGATAGGTGTCCTGCTTCTACATGATTAGTTCTCTTATTTTATGTATATGCAGAGTTCTGTAATATCATGATTAAATTAAAGTTTGTTTGTTTTGATATCCTGTTTGAGATCTTTTGTATTAAAGGTACAATATGCAGGAATTGTCGCCACCAGGGGTCGCTAACCTCTTACATTAACCAAGGCGTATAATGATGACGTATATTCCACATTAAGCGTAAGTATGGATCTTGTCATCAAGCTGATGGATCTTTTATGAATGAGTGAAGACATTGATGTTTTTAACGCAGGGCGCAATTGCTAGACGTATACCAGCGCTACACACAACGCGAGTCCCGTGGATATAAAGGACATTTCAGTCTACCGAACTACACACAAGTGCTGAATTAAGACTCACACAGGTCAGTTTATTAGACGAAATAAACTTGAGGTAACGCAGCGCTGCTTCACTTGCTGTAACAGTTAAACTATCATACTAAACGCATTTGAGTCTGTTGAATGTTGTTAGTTAGGTTGTTTGTTGGCTATATGAGACTAGCAGCGAGCTAGATCAATATTACAATAACATACAGATCATATACTAACATTTCCTCATGTTGAACATAACATTGATTATTGTTGTGTCCATTTGCTCATCTGTCTAATAAAGTATGCACACAACACTCACGCGACTGTCAAGTCGAAGTTAGTCGCGGACGTGGAGCTCTCTGCATCTTGAAAGATGTTAATCTTTGTATTAGTCCTCTTTTTGTCTCAAAGTCCGCTTGTCGTCGTCCATAATGTTTGAACAAAACATCAGCATGAGCGTCTTGCTAGGCATAACAGCAATAACCCGGTTGTCCACGTCTGTCGCCATAGTTACTATCGCAGTGCGTGCGCAAACCTGGTGGAAACCGAGGGTAACGCGGATATGACACCATTGACTGGCGACTCCTCACCCCTGCTGACACGCCCTGTTTCCTTGGTTAAAATCGCAATTTCCTCATGATTTACAAATAGCTGGAAACATTCAGGATATTGTAAGTAATCAACAAAACATAAATATATAACATTGGCCTAGTGCTTTTTGGATATTTTACTGCAAAAATCCTACATATTGTACCTTTAACATTTATTTTAAAGGTGCGATAGGTGATCTGGGAAATGCTAATTTTAGCCTACTAGCATTGTTAGCATTACGATCCTGAAACCTCAGTTTGGTTTCATGCCAATAGTTCAAAAGATAATATCCATTCAATTTTATTCATTTATTTATTTATTAGAAAAAAAGGTCTGAAAATTTTGTAAGTATTGAAAGAAAAATAGATTCACAATTTGTGAAGTGGCAGTGATCTATAATACGCATGTGTTCTTTTTGTTTTTGTTTTTGTTTTAGAGGTTGAAAAATTACCATACTACATTGGAATAGGATGCCTACTTCATAAATTGTTGGACAATTGTGGAAATAATGGTTCAGATCACTCAAAGCACATTATGGAAATGTAGGTGCCCTTATATGGGCAGTAATGGAGTTCACCTAGTGAAAAACTTTGGTACTGCGCCCAAACAAAATCTATGGGGGGTAAAAATCACACATTGTAGCTTTAATACAAGACTAATATTACATCTATATTCCAAAGCATTCTTGAATTACAACCATTTAAGTTCTGAATTTGTTTCATAAATTCGTTCTGTGCTTGTCTGTTTTTACTTTCCAAATATCTGTATGCCAGTTGGTGGTGACAAGTGAGTGAGCGAGTAATTTAATCATTCACTCCACCTGTTCATTCAACAACGCTGATTCATTCAGGAATGCAACTTCAAACTTTTGCTCATGTTCTCAATGGTGGATTCTGCTTTTGTGTCATTTGGAACAGTTTTCGTTGTCAGATCAACCCAGATAAGTAACTGGCAATATTGTGCCTCCAATATTAAGCTCCTCAATATGAGCTTCTTGTTTATTGAACTTGCAATCATGCTGTTCATCTGAGTATCAGCGCGGTCTCATGTTAAAAATCCGTCAAACTAAATTCTCACTTTCAGACAAAAATATGCGCTCCACCTTCCTCCTCTTTCCCGTGATTATCTTCTTGAGCTCCAGGTGTTGTGTCTCGGGCTGTTCAGCTTCGAAGTAATGACAGGCAGAAAACAGCTGGTTAAGTGGTTAAACCATTGCCATTTCCTTCCCTTTCCCTATTTTTCACTTTTTAAGATCTCGCATTCCTTTTTTATCCTCTATATAATTCGCATTTACGGGACATGTTTTTGTTAACAACAATATTCGAGCTCCAGAAGAGCACAGATTTGTTCAATTGTTCTGTCAAATGTTTTTCTGCTTCGCAGGTCTCTCTCTCTCTCTCTGTGTGGATGTTTATGTGAAAGTGTGTGCCATCAAGCTTTTATTGCTTGAAAAGTTTTCAACAGTAAAACAGGAGAGATGATTACTTAAGCCAAATATAAATCCAACACCAAACACGGCAATCCAGCCCACATGCAGAAAGAAAATCCCATTTTTTTCGAAAGATTTGCAGACAGTATGTAAACTCAAGGGTCCCCCAGGGCTTGGCTGAGATGTGTAAGAGAGATACAGTACAGAAAGAGTGAAGAAACATGTAGTCAGAAGCTGAATTTAGTTGCGAGTTACTCACACTGATTTACACTGACTAATTCCTTAGAAATGATTAATCAGACTTTTTACTGGCATAGTTGGCCACAACACATTCCCAGTAATGTGTCACAACACTTGGTTGCTCTCAAAACAATCACAGTCATCCACTTAAGTGTAATTATTTAACCATACTCAAGATCGTTTTCATTTCAAGGACAGTGTTTGCCTGTAAAATCTTTATTTAGGTCATACTTGATTATGATTTTTAGTTTCTTCTTAAAACTAAATTCGCCTGCGGATCTGAATGTTTCCTCCACTACTGTGGTCCATTTCAGCTGTGTGTGACATGACTTTTTCATTAGTCCGGTTCTCAGTGCAGCCCAACTGAGGCGTAATAAAAGCTATATATATTTAATGCACACAGACTATTAAAAGAAACATAAATATGTCTATAAATATAGCTTTAAACCCATAAAAGTCAAAACATAATGAAAAATGGGAAAAGTTTGTGGTTAAAATAGATGTTCATAGGTTTTTACAGTACTTTTTATGGTCCCTGCATATGTGCTGATTGCTTGCCAGAAAATGTCACTCAGTGCTGAGAATGGCCAAGTTTATGGAAACCGTGACCGAGTCTGATTTTTATGTTTTTATTTTTTTAAGATGTTTTGGTTTGAACTGAAAATGTTATTACATGTACAAATATTTCTGGAGCAGTGTTATTTTAGTATTATATATAATTGTATTTAGTAATATTAGTTTTAAATTAGTACTTATGTTTTGTGATTTTTTTTTTAAATTACTTTTAGTTTTTTATGTCTATATATCTTTAATTTCTGAAATCTACTACATATGGCAACACCACAATAAAGTCTAATTTGTAAACATGGGTTAGCGCATAAACTAATACAACTGACAATTATCTAAATATTTTTACAGCTTTTATTAATGTTAGAAAATAAACATGTTCATGTTAGTTCATTTGTTAACAGATGGATCTTTTGATCTAAAACATTTATTAGTAAATGTTGAGATTAACATTAGATAAGATTAATCATTTTATTTAATTAGCATTTATATTTTATTATGACTGAAAATACTTATAATAATTTAATTTTAGTTAACAATAACAACCTTTTAGTTTAGCATAAAATCACTAATAATTATTCAATAATAGATGCAGGTTTTATTTACTGTTTTAAACTCAGTCAGCTCAAACATCTAACAGATATCAACTCACGGCACAATCTAGAATAGACCTTATGTAGACCCGCCCCTTTTCAGCGTTTTGCTTGTTGTCTTTTGACATTTCGAGTCTGTATTTTCGCAGCGATCTTGCATAGGTATGAATGAGCAGCTTGTAAAAAAATTCCCTTTCGACATTTGTTAAGCTTTGAAATGCTTATGATAAACATTACAATGCTCATGATAACTTTTGCTAACTCTACAATAAGTAAATCCACTTCACCAGCTAACAGCGATGCCATAGATATATACAGAACCGGAAGTTCAAAGACAATTTTCTAAAGATGACGGCACCCACGTTTCTCTGGTGGATAAGGTCTATAGTGATGCTAACTTTGCATACTCTACCACAGCTGAAGTGAAATAACGACAAGTGACTGTTAAAAAATGTATTTGTCATTGAATCATTCATTCAATATTTTCGTAAAATGCTGATTCATCCAGCAATGAAACAAGTAAAGAATTTATGACTGAGTCATTGGCTGATTCCATTTATAAAAACAGTTCCCTATGTGACAAAATAATTCACAGTAGACTACTTATAAAGAGTAGGCAACAAGTACCCAAATGACATATTACTTCCGGCGAGATTCTGAAGTGTGCGTACGATGGACACTTTACTATCCCATGAGGACACAGGAGGGGATTAGTAAATGGCACAGATGCAACACAACTGACCCCAGGTCACATGATAATGACATTCACCATGAAGTAGGCCTATAGTCTGGACTTCATTCATACAAACTCATACTATACATGCACATAATTTTTTTAACAGTCGCAAAGTTATTACTTGTTCAAAATAAGTACCTATTCAAGAGAGTATATCGCATAACAAGCCATTAAATAATTGAATCAAACCATGTTTTTTTTTTTTTAATAAATCAGATAACTGCACATTTTGTCAGAACCTCTAGTAAATTGCATGCTGGGTGTTGCATGGGAGAATCGTGATCTCTGTTTGGAAAAAAAAGAAAAAGTGACTCTCAATTTGTCCAGAATCGCGCAGCTATAGAATGATTTATAAAACAATATCTTTATCGTTATCATTATAGTTATCGTTCTTGGTGTGATTGGGCCTTAAATGCTTTCCACAGACTGCATGTTCCTAACACAGGCTGAGTTGATCCCACACTTGTGTGTGTATTTGAAACACACAGCTGTGTTGTCAGACTTGAAATGTGTTTCTGGGCCAGTGCTGGTGGTTCAGCTCATATAGGCTGTAGCTGTAATTTGCCAGGCATAATCAATAGTCTGTCAGTGTACAGCGGCCTCTCGCCATGTACCGCTGTTATTTCAGTGGGGAAATGACATGCTGCATGTTTCTAATGCAATACTGTTGTGTGACAGTCATGTCAGCATAGTCTGGTCTGGCTGTGGCCTCAATGAGATTACTAAAGCACGATTGAATTTCCTCTCCAGTATTGGAGAAGGAACCCAGGAGAGATATAAGCCAGCGTGTGGGAGAGAGAGAGAGAGAGAGAGTGACAGATGACCGTAGTGGATGCTCTTCAAGTGTTATCAGGTGCAGGACACCCAATGCCAAATCAGTCTGATGGGATGCAGATGAGGAGATGAACTGGAAAAGAGCGAGGCAGGTGGGACGGCCTCTCTATTGATAACTGTAGAACTGGAGACAGCAGGGTTGGTCTGCAAGCCCCCCGTCTGATGACTGTCTCTTTGTCTACACCATCTGTTTCAGCACACCTTAGAGAGATGGACATTCAGCCCATAAGTAAGAAAAAACATCGCTGCGTAGATTCACTCTATAAGCCCATACACTCTAAAAGCCTGTTCACATCAAGAACGATAGTGAAAAAAAACCTATAAGTATAATATGTAAGTATACTACTCATCCATTAAGATATTTACTGACATATCGCTTGAGACTTACTGATACAGATATTATAAATACACTTCATTTGGTGTACTTCTTTATTGTACAATGCACATTTCTTAATATTAAAATGTGTTATAATATCACTTTTTTATTACTATTAAACCTTCATTTAACCAGGAAGAGACGCATTGAGATTAAAAATCTCTTTTTCAAGAGTGTCCTGACCAAAGCAGGCAGCAGTAGGATACTATACCACATATAGGTAAAAAATGCAAAAACACTAGAAACATAAAATAGCTGACACAGCAAATCTTTCAAAGTCAACCGCAATCCTAAAAAACACATTAGGTAAAACATCTGCAGCCAAATGTGGCTGCCTCCATGTCAATCAACAACCTCGTAAAAGCAACCAATGAGACGAGCTCAGTAAGTTTCAGGAGCTTGTGGATGAAGATAGGCCATTGTTGAAGTCCCTGTGTTGATTGATATTGGAGACCATTCAACACGTTCATACAGTTCACAATTCTTACTTTGCAGTCACGTGACTACCATTGATGCCTTGCGGGCAAACCATTGATGCCTTCAGCTAGTTCGCTATCAAGTCTGTTAGCAAGCTAGCTGCATAACTATGGACTAGGATTAACTCCAAGGTGAATGTAGTTAAATTGTGTAAAGCAGACAAGTTTTTTTTTTTTTAAATAATCGAGCAGTAATAATCTAGCTCTACTGTTCTCATTGAAAACCGTAGATATCCCAAACCTCAAAACAACCTATCACACACTTTTGTTGTTGCTCGCAAAATACGACAGCTGCGTTTACACCGCCACCGGCGAGAGCGTAAAAGTGCCCAGAAGTCCTTCATTTTTCAATGAATTTTGCCGCTCTCGCAGCGGTGGTGCGAACGCACAGTAAGCCTCAACACTAACAACTGACTAGCTGGTGGCGCTGATTGACGAAAATACAGGTTAACTTAAAGACACGATTAATTACATGATCATTCACCCACTGTATTCAAACAAATGTTGTAACGTTATACAGTGAAGGTTGCTTATCCAGCCTGTTCTCATCCTTTAGCGTCACATAGAACGCTATATGACAAAATGGCACTATACTACGCACATGGCACCCTTTATCGTTAATATAACACGGGAACCCAAGTCGTCACAAATACTTTAGCGTAATATGAGACTACCCAACCCTACCCCACACCTAAACCTACCCATCGCAGAGAGTATTATATTAACGATAACGGGTGCCATGTACGTAGAATAGCGCCGTTTTGTCATATAGCGTTCTATATGACGCTAAAGGATGAGAATGCGTTGGCTTATCTCATCTGGTTAGTAGAACCAATTACACAACAACTGAACTATCTGGCGTGTCTTTTACACCTTGAAACACAACTTTTGTATAAAAACTGGCGACGTCCTGGCAAGATCCTTGACTGATGTACTGGGAACCAGACGACGGATGCATATAGAGTAAAACATTACCATAGTCAAGTACAGACATAAACGTGGCAGCGATCAGCCTCTTTCTAGATTTGAACGAAAGGCAGGATTTGATTCTAAACTAAAATCCTAATTTAAGTTTTAATATGTTTGCTAGCTGAATATGAAGACTAAAAGAAAGAGATTTGACTTACAGTAGATTTGGAATTTGAAAAAAGCATGACTTCAGTTTTATCTGTGTTTAAAACAAGTTTTAAATCATAAAGATTCTGTTGAAACGTGTTAAAAGCAATTTGTAACTGGGAGAGGGCCCGGTCTGCTGTGGGTGCAGAGCAATACAACACAGTGTCATCTGCATAAAAATGAAATTTTACATTAGACATGTTATGATCAATGTTATTTATACAGAGAATGAATAGTATTGGCCCCAAGACTGACCCATGGGGCACGCCTTTTGTTATTTGGAGGTAGCGAGAAGTGCAACCCTCTGCCTACACAAACTGAGCTCTGTCTGTAAGGTAAATAACAAACCAGTCAACAGTTTTCTCACAAAGCCCAGCCCTATACAGTCTCTGTTTAAGCACTATGTGGTCCACTGTATCAAATGCCTTTGAAAGGTCAATAAAAAGGGCTTCACAATACTGTTTGTTATTCATGGATTCAACAAAGTCAATTAAGATGTGTACTAATTTAGTACCAAAAGTACAATTGCATGGTATTTATAATTAAGGGCATCAATATGTAAAGGTATATGATATTTGGTTTATTTTATTTTTCAGGATGTAGTGTATGTTTGTCAATGTATGCTAATTTCTGTTCTGTCCTCAGAGACACTCATATGCAAATATGTAATGATTAGTTTCCTGTCACATGACCTCACTATGAGCAGCCTCTTATCTGATTTTGTGATAAAAATGTATGCATTTTTGGCAATCTCAAGTAGGTAAAAACAACGACAACAACAACAACAAAAAAACTTAAAATCGTAATTCTAGTTCATTTGTTATTGTTAAAGTCAGGCCAGGTTGAAGTATTGTTTTGATTTGTTTTATAATGTAATGTTTACATTACATATATGTTTTTTCTGCTCCATAAAGCAGAGAATGTGAACATTTGCATATTGTGCATACTTCTAAAATACTATGAGCTGTGTGTTCCAAAAATTCAATCCATGGGAACGGAGTAGACTGTGACGTGTGCTGTTTGCATAAATATGATTATAAAATGTCCCTGACTTTGCAGGGCAATTAGAGTCCAATTTGAATGCAAATGTCTTCCTCCTGCCCTTATGAAGATAATGACGGCTTCAGCATGCACACACAATTCTCAGAACAACTCTGCTGGCACTGGGAAAGGCACATGCACACCCATTTGGCTGCGTACATCCAAAACCTCAAGGTGCACACGGTTTGGATGTCTGAGAATGTGTGTGTGTGAGTGTGTGTTGCTCTCCTGACAGGTCGGTTTTGTTCTTGTCTCGCTCTAGTCTTGTAAAGTCAGTGCTTGAGAACAGCAGTGGCCTACTGCGCACAGCCAGCTCGAACTCATTTACATCCTCTGCTTATTAAGCTCAACGTGCTAATGAAAAGAGCTCCAATTAACAGCAAAACATTTCACATCGTTAATTATGGTTCATATAGAAAGCATACACTTGCTTTCAAAAGGAATTTGACCTGGGTAAAGGGTTAGACTAGTTAGGAGTGTATTAGCTTGGCTGGTTTTTTGGTTTTGCTTGGATTTTTTTTCTGTTTTTCTTTTAGGCTACAGCTCTAGAGGAGAAGTAACCAAGCTACAGCATGTTGATGATTTATGTTGATGAATACTTTATGTTTTAAAAACAGTGATACTATCTGCTTTAACTGTTCAGTCTTAAGTCTAATGCTTTAACTGTTTTGCTTTAAGTCTAAATTAAAGACAAAAAGAACCATCCATCAATCATCCGTCCGTCCATCCATCCATCGATCCATCCACCCTTCTGTTCATCCATCCATCCATCCATCCACCCTTCCGTTCGTCCATCCATCCATCCATCCATCCACCCTTCCGTTCGTCCATCCATCCATCCATCCATCGATCCATCCACCCTTCCGTTCATCCATCCATCCATCCATCCATCCATCCACCCTTCCGTTCGTCCGTCCGTCCACCCATCCGTCTGTCCGTCCATCCATCCATCCATCCATCCATCCATCCATCCACACCCACCCATCCACCCACCCATCCATCCATCCATCCATCCATCCATCCATCCATCCAAATTATGCACATTTTGTTACAAAATATGCAAATGTAATAGTATTGTTAATATTTTAAATACTTGAAGCTTAGATAGGTGAAGTTGCAATCTTGTTTGTGTTTGCTTCAAAGTTTCTTTCAAACTCATTAATAGTGAAAGGAAAGGCGAGAATGTGTTCACCTGTAGAACCTTTAAATGTATCAACCGCATGCTCTCTCTGACTCACTTCTATTCCGAACGTTTGCCTAAACCATACTTTCACTTTGCAGATTACTTCAGTCATAATTTGCTGCCTACCTTTGGGCTGGAGTCTTGCAGGATGATGCAACACGTTGAGTTTTATGTCAGACCTCGGCTACTATACTATTGCTTTCAAATAATTTTCAAAGCTACAGCATGCCCATATGATTAGAAAGACAAGGAACTATTTGATTTATTTCTCCTGACAGACCAGTTGCAAAAACAACCCAGACCATGCCATTTTTTATAAAGTTTTATGCCAAACGCTTATTCTTAAACTATCAATCATAAGAGAAGAGGAACAAACCAGAGCCAAATCTGTCTTTAGACAAATACTTTTCACCTGTTTAGACCTGAATTATGTTCCAGGGACACATGCTTTATTCGTGCTCTATTTGTAGCCATGAATTATGATCAGTAAAAAGAATAGGCTATCGATTTTTTTTTTTTGAATATAATTTCCATTACAACAGTAGCACTAGCAGCATCCAGATAGTCCCGTGTGGATTTGTAAAACTTTCTAGAAAGCTATAGATTTATTTGTACAGTAAGTTATTGTTTTTGATTTACCTTTATCATCATCATTAACACATAAAACTGCTTTTATATATTGCCTTAAATAAATACATTTTCATGTTAGTCACCTGCTCGGTTTTATGCAAATGATTGTTTAAGTTAAAAAGCAACATTGTGTTGTATGATAGCTATTTAAAGACTGATTTAAAGAAGCATCTAATTTAATCTTTTGTGATTTAGGTGGCACCAAAGGACAACAAAATAATAAATAAAAAACTTGAGAGAAGTGATTTACACCTTTGAATCTGAACTGTGAAGTTCCGCTTGTGGCCACCTGAGTTCGCTATTTCCCTTCCAACCGAAGACGAATCTCACCTCATAGAGAATCACTGAAAAGTTTTTGTTTTGAATAACAATGCGTGCTGAAAGGAGAGAATGTCCGTGATTGGTCGGTGGTTTCGGTTTGCAGTGTCTGATTGGTCCATTCGTTTTAAAGGGGTTTTCGGGGGGGTCCGTTGTCTCCCAAGCTCTCGTCTCGGCGCTCAGCGTCCGTGGCAGCATCCACTCACTCACTCTTTTACTACTGCCTGCGATGTGACTCCACGCCGCTCGCTCGCTGGAATATCACCCTTCGTGACAAGTGACGGATTTTACGCACACTACACGCCGTCCGGTTTTCCCAAACAAGTGGACACCGCGGCAGCGGCCAATGCCTTTTACCATGATTGTAGGATTAATAACGACTTTGTGTGCTGTAACGGCCGTTTTCGCGATGGAAGGTAAATATGTGGATGTTTGTCTCTTTTTTTTACGCGCTCCGTGGAGTGTGCCACGCTCCAGGTTTGACAGGTAAATCGTAGCGGAAAATGCGCTGGACTTTATTCGTGAGGACTAAGTTGAGTATGGAAAAAAAAAACAACATTTATGGAGTTGAGAAGGAGTTTCTTTGACGGTTCCATAGACGTGGGATGGTCGTGGTGCTGAATGTTTAGGAATGAATGAAACTGGTTGGATTAACGTTTCGTTACTTAAAAACCCTGCTGGATTTTAACATGGTAACTGTGGTAAACAACACAATGGCTGTTTTATAGCAGGTTAATGAATGAATGAACAACCAAAAAACGTTATTCCTTAACCTGCTTTGGCCAGCTAAAAAAAAGAAAAAACAGTTATGACCATCTTGGACTTGCTAATGGCCAGTTTGTTTACCTTAAACTGGTATGACTAGCCGGTTTGTTGCTGGTTCAAAATGGTCTACGAGCCACAAAGAGTGTGGGTAAACGTAAAAGGATGTTTGGTAACCTGTATTGAAGATCTGTAAGGGTTAGGGTTTGGGTAGGCTAATTGTTATGTTATTTTTCTTGGCTATTTAAATCTTAAAAATCTATAAAGAAAAAACATCTTTAAATGTAAACCATATTTGGTTTGGTGAGATTTTGAGGTAAAAATTAATCAACTGACTTTTTATAATGCACTTTAATCTTCTACATTTAAAAAGCAAGAGACAAGAATGTAACCACACATTCAGGATGGTTCACCCAGATTATTTTGTCATTTACTCTATTTCCATCTAAAAAAAAATGACTTGCTTTCTTCTATGAGGCACAAAAGAAGATGTTAAGAAGAATGTTAGAGACTGACAGTCACCATCCACTTTCATCGTGTGGAAGAAAGACCGAGACTGTCATCCTGCCTCGCATCTGTTGTTGTGTTGCACTGACTGAAGAAAGAGACAGGTTTGGAGTGGTATAAATAACAACATAGATCATTTAATTTTTCAGGTGAACTATTTAATTGACAAACCCATGTTGGATGAGTAATAATCCTGTTCAGGGACATTTATATTCAGTGTGAACACAAACAAACCACTGATGAAGACCAGTTTTGTGTTGTATTCAGGTCACGTCAGTGATTTATTCTGAAAATCAAGCAGAAACACCGCAAAAATGAGAAAGGGAGGAAAAAAAATTCTCCCTCCTTGTCTGGCATTTGACAGATGGTGGTTGACTGGTTGTTGCAGCCACGCCAGAAATCAGACGTTCAGTTCGGCATACTGTGTGTGTGTGTGTGTGTGTCCTGAGATTGATCTCCAGATCAGTAATGAACACACAGCCAACATGAAGGGATTCTCTATTTGTTTCCATCTCCACTGCCTCTCCAATTCCATCCATCACACAACCTGTTTGCCTGCCCTTCTGTCTGAAAACACTCGAACAGGTATTGCTCAAATCTGTGTGCAGTTCACAATTCAGACATGGTTTTATTTTCAACCCTCTGCTGCTCGGTAACTCGCTTTGCCTAAGCGTGCATGCTTTTTTTTTTGCATCACAAGCCAAAACGCTCTCTGATTTCGCTCAGGCAATCAGCACTAAATGATGTCTGCGCAAGCTCTAATGTGTCTGATTTAGTTTTCAGACATTCAGAACAGACAAAAGTGTTGTTGAAATTCATTTTGGAGAGCCCCCCCTCCCCACCACGTTCAGGTTGAAGTGTGTTAGAAGGCGACAGATGGAGGGAACGGGGTTAGTGATCCCTTCTTATAGTGGCTAATTGAAAGGCAATTGGCCTTTGTGGTTTAAAGTGTGTTTGCTGTGGTAGATTTGTGCGCATTATACACTCCTTGAGCCTATATCAGTCAGATCAGATTATGGCTACTAATTGCCAAACCAGCCCGATGACCACAAACAATGTGTCAAAGCCATGTGCGCGTCAGATGAGGGAGCGAAGAGAGAGCAAATGAAAGAGATGGGGGAGGGAGAAAAAAGCAAATAGTGTGTGAGAGAGAGAGAGGGGAAGATGAAGGTCTGGGGGACCATCTGGGTTTTTGGAAAGTGGAGTGACTCCGTTTTGACACGTTTCCATGCGTCAGTGAGCGCAGTTCACCAGCAGGGCCTAATAACGCTATAAATCTGATGAGTTATGAAAATGCGAACATGCCTTTTTGCAATTTTTAAACATTGCTAATGTGTAAATCAGGTAATGTTAGAAGGCAATGGCCATACATTGTTATTGATTAATATTCTGTTAGCCAAGGATACAGGGTTTGTAATTTCAGTAGGGTTGGGTATCGAGAATCGAGTATCGTTTGGAACCGGGACTAACTTTTCGTTTTTCCTGGAATCGTTCAAAAGTTAAAATTTCGATTCCTTGTTTCGATATTCACAGTCCGCCGAGCGGAAGAAGAAACCGCTGA
>JAOTRC010000039.1:23829895-23840663 GCA_027497675.1 Cyprinella lutrensis
AACGGCGGATGTTGACGTATGGTCAAAAGACGTCCCAAGACGTCAGTTATATGACGTCTTGGGATGAGACTGTGTTAATAGTTCATCCTTCAAAAAATGAACTAGTTTGTTCTTTCCGTATGTTGCGAGCTTCTTTTTTTATTATTATTATTGCCACAGCCCATACAACCACAGACAACAATTATTTTATCGACGTAAAAAGTTTGCACAGAAATGTACGATTTTTCCCATCCTCGCCGACCTCGTCATAAAACCTGTTTAAATTATCATACAACGCCTCCTCGCTCGCTGCTTTGTCGATGGTGGCCGCAGCGTGACACTGCTGCCTGGTGTTGCCAGATTGATTTTTTTGCTACATATTAAGGCCTGTTTACGTGTGTTTTAGCCGGGTTTTCGGCTAAAGTCTCTATAGAAATCTGGCACCCTATTGTACGAAGTTAAACTGAGGGAAATTTCTATCGTTCTATCGTTCATTGAACGCGTTCAGGCACAACACTGACTTTCAGAATTTGGCAGTCAGTATATTATGCTACTGTCACTTTAGGACCTGATGCACGGACTCATTATACTGTTTTATATAGCCAATATACTTCTGGATGTGGGCACAGAATCTGCGGGAATGAGTAAAATTGTGATCAATACGCGTAATCCCTCAACAGAATTCAAGCACTTTACCACCAACAATATTCATCAAACAAGTGAGTAAAGGGTTGGTGCGTCAACCCACTGTCGGGGAGATTACAGAGCAAGAACACGTAGCTGGTATCTTTTGTATGCGGAAGAGTTTCAGATATTTCGGTATCAATACAGAATGTATCGAAAAATCAATATCACTGACAACACTCGATTGTGGCAAGTAAGAGCATTTGGCGGTTGGCGGGTGTTCAAGTCAAGCCTTGGCCTTCTTTAAGAAAAAGAAATCTCTCTTAAAATTTGCTGAGAAAATGGGGGGGTTCGGGAATAACAACCTTGACGTGGTCTAGGCAAAGGGTCTTAAAGCCCTTGCTTGTCTCTGCAATACCTTTGTTTGTGAGATCAAGAGGGCAGATCGATTTCTCCTTTCAATAAAAATGTACTCAGAGGTGCTGTAATCTTGACAGACCTTTGGGCTATCGAGGGCTTGCTGGGTAGCGGGACAGGATTAAGGCTAAGAGAAGTCTTCAGTGAGAACACGCCATTGAAACCACAGCTTTTAATCTTACTTTTCCAGACGCTTGAGAAAAACTTCTTCACTGGTTAATGCGTTAACGGTAGAGAAAAAGAAAGACAGAGCTGAAATTTATGGGTTCCAGCAAGACAATATCTAGTAGCGACGTTATGCAAACATTATATTACCTATTTAGACACCCGAAGCCATAATTTATGACTCATTTTGCATAATTACACACGGGAACGTAATTGACAAGTGATTGATTGAAAAACTCGGGTGTCGTGCCTCTGGGTCAGATTGATTGAATCAGCTTTATCTATGTTACAGAAGGCCGTTGCAGTCAAAAAACATCGCTGAGGGGAAATTATCAAGGACGGAACGACAAAGCTAAAATTCTAAGTATGCACCTCACTATCGACCAAAGCACTGATGTAATATCCCTTGCAACAAAGCAAGTATATAGAATCTCAACCCTCAAGTAAGTGTGCGAATGAGAAAAAGAGAGAATGAAATAGAATGGCCAGCTCTGCTGTTGGAAGTGAGTGTCACTTCATTAGCCATTCAAGTCCAGTGTAAACATGACGGGTCATCGGGGAGTCCGGTTGGATCAATACGGCAGCACTGCTCTAAGCTCTGCCTTCATAGGGGACCGGAGATACAGCCATAGATGACAAGACACCTCATTTACACTTAAACGTCCCGCGCATTACTACACACACATTCTGTAGCCTACTCTAGATAGAAATGAAACGCTTTCTCACAAAAACACACTATCTGGGAAATACTTTGTTAAACCGCTCAGACATACAAAAGGAGTAGGAAGTTTGTTGTTGGTTTTTTTTGGACTTTTGAGGTGTGTGTGTGTGTGTCTTGATTGGACTGAACAAATGTAGATTTTAATTTGTGACTTGAATTAAATAATTCTATCAATTGACCTTTGGCTAAGCCCCGCCCCCCTTAGTTACTGTTGCTACATCCGTCAAACTTCCTCTGCGCTCATGGCTTATGCTGTAACAGCTCTTCCTGCTTAAATGTTACCAAACTTGTATAAAGCAGCAAATAAAGTGTCCGATAGAAGTAGGCAAAAGGGGCTGCAATATGCGTTCGAAGGTTATATTCAAGACATACAGGTGAAACGCAAGAAACAACAAGGCATCCAAAATAGAGGCAAAAGCATGACGTTACCGGTTACAGTCAAAAAAAATGAACCACCGCATTTACTAATCGAGACGGAGGCTGGGACTAACAATATCAGGAGCAACACTGTTCATGCAAAGCTGGGTAGGTCTCACTTCTATAATCGTTATTACAAAGCAAACGGACTACACAAGTATAACTTTGTATTTATTAGCAGCGTGTGCTAGCATATCAACAACCGGTATGAGAACCGAAATCTTATTAAACGGTCTAACTAGTATAACTTCACACTCACAGTAAGGTTAGAAGTAAAAAAAAAAGATGTGCTTGTTGATCTTTGCGGGGTTTAGCTGACTGAGGACATCCACACAGTTTAATCCAAAGATTAAACCGGTTTTGGGAAGGGAAAAAATGGACACCCCCGTCCAACCTCTCTGAATCAGAATCAAATTTATAATCAAATTTGTGATTTTCTATACAGCTTTAGCAGCTTATGCAAATATATTATATTAAAAGTAATGTTCCCCAGTACTGCCTTTGTGTTTCATAAGGTCTTACCAGGTGGTATTGCCATCCTGTGAGCAGAGGTGGCATGTGCCACCCAGTTGGGGTAAGTGGCACTTTGCCACTGCCAGCCGTTCCATGTTCACTGGAGGATGTTTGAGATGGCGTGTGTGTATACGGTCCACGGTCCATTAACAGAAGGACTGATTTGACACCAGCCCCGTCCCCCTGTTTGTGTGATCGTGTGTGTATGTGTGTAAGACAGGCAACTCCCTTCAGCAGGACAGATTGCTTTGCTGGTCTATGGCGGTGACACCTGCCTCCTGCCAAAACAGTCCCACTGCTCACTGAGGACCTGCTGAGAGCCGTGTCTGTCTGCCTTGGCTGCCGCTCCTATTGGCTGCCTGCCACAAGCCCCTCCCTCTTTCCGCAGCATCTTGAAGTGCTAGAAGTGGGGAGGGACTTCCCATAATCCCCATTTGACTGACAGCGGGAGTGGGCCGCCCCCTGAGGGGGTTTCACTGCCGGGCAAAGAGTAGCCAGATCAATATGTTAAGCTGTTCAGAATAGCACTTTTGTAATTTTGAAGTATGAGCAAATCAAGAGCAACTGATTTTTCACAATAATCTCATTTTCATTATTGGTCAGAATGCCAACAGTTTTTGGATTAGATGCGAAATAAAATAACAGAATAGTTTTTCATGCAATTAAACACTATCAAAAATAATGCAAAATAATTATAAAATGTAGATAAAATAGAAAGTAGAATTAAATGGATTTTAATATTTTAATAATAAAATATGAATCATTTTTAAATCATATTGTTGTTTATGAGCATTTTGCTTAATCAAAGCACGTAACTTGATCAAATCATACAACAATTTTGTCATGCTGTAGTACAATATAATCGCTTGCATACTCTTTCCCATAGTGTTTTTGAATGTCCAGGGGAAGCATACCATGTTCTTAAAGCAATATGCAATAAGTAGTATGCTAGTATTTGATTCTGAACATATTCACATGGGAAATTTTGCCGTTTCTTTCAGATTAATTTGTTTGGCCACAATCAAAGGCATCCTTGATAAGACGTGAGCGTCTTTGAGAAATCACAAAACAGAATCTGAGATCATTTGTTCTGCTCATTATAAAGAGCTGTTGGTTATTGCTTTTATTTGTAAATCGTGTTAATTTGTGTCATTCAGCAGTGCGGTTTGTTAATCTCCAGAACTGCAGTGTTTCTGACAGGTTTTAAGGCAGATTGTGATCTGTCGGAAAGCATTTAAAGGGTTAATAAACCCCCAGAGGCAATGAGGTATGCAAATTAAGGTAGAAATACTATTTTGAGTAGCGGTTTCTGCTTTTAACATGCACTTATTTTTTATGTTTTTTTTTTTTTTTAAGGCTCCATTTTAGTTCTGAAGGTCTCCTACAGTCGGTTTACATGCATCCAAGGTCTAAAAAACATTTTATTTTTCTCACAATATACATTGCAGGTTCATCTCTTCTTCTTCATCTCAGTTTCTGAAACTATTCGATCAAGGATTTGATCTCTCTAAACCCATTCTTTCCGAGAGCCTCCTCAATAATGTGACCATGGCCAAATATGTTTTCCTCAGCCATTGTATATTCAGTGATACGAACGGTAACAATGGCGTTGTTTTTACAGTAAAAAGTCCGCATCCCTTGGAAGTCCATGTTAAGTGGATTTGCTTTCACAGGAAACCAACCGGATCTCACGACCAAGTCTTACGAATTCGACGAATGATTAAAATTGGCTAATTCGTAACAATTCCTACCTCACTCGTACGAATTGGTACGATTTTGCTAAATCGTACATATTTTACAAATTGGCCAATTCGTATGAATTCGTACGAATGACCTACCCCTTACCCTGCCCCTAAACCTACCCATCACGTGGGTTAAGACAAATTTTACGAATTCGTACGAGTGAGATTGTACGAATTAGACACTTTTTAATCATTCGTCGAATTCGTACGAATTGGTCGTGAGATAGTGTTGCAGAAAACAGCATCTTCTTAACAGGCTTCAGCTACATGATTGAGGGCTGGTCAAAGTAAACTTTGTCACAGGCAGCCAATGGAGAACATTGAAGAAGGCTGGCATTTTGCTAATTAGTTACAAACCTCTGTAGGTTATTGCAGGAAGTGAGGATGGAATGACTGAGGACTCATTTCAGGCAGATCAGAATCAGTTCTTTATTTTTTTTGAAGACAATACCTCCATTTATTGTGAACTTTGATATTTGATACTTGGAAGAACTTTAAGTTCACCCACAAAACATTAGAAATTTAGTCTGTTCCTAAAAATTTGTCATATGACTTAATTTGTCAAATTTGTCATATGACTTAATACTCACAAGCTTAATGTGATATAGTATTATAAATATAATACACAACAAAATCAAAATGTTAAATTAACACTGAGAGTGTGAATTATATAAGCTCAGAGCAGAGTGTTAAATAAACACTGAAGCGGTTTTAAAGTTAATGAGATAATTAAGTCAATAATTAAGTATAATTAATAAATTTAACCTATTTAAACACAACCAATACCATCAGATCACCTTGTCCATTGGCTGTTATAACTAATGTAAAGCATTAATAAAATCTAAAGTTAATGGATTAAAGGTCAAGAGCCAAACTAACACAAACACTGATCACCACAATGGTGAACACAATTCCGGTTTTTAATAATGCTCAATCATCATTCGATAATTCACTTAATTATCTCATAAACTTTAACACTGCTTCAGTGTTCATTTAACACACTGTTCTGAGTTTATATAATTGACACTCTCAGATTTAATTTAACACTAGGGATTTTGCTGTGTATATTGTGCACAAGTCACTTCTTTTAGTGATGTTTTATGAGTTGACAGCATTGACCCTTTTTACTTCCATTGTATGGAACAGTTTAGAATAAATAATCATTCAACAAAAAGAAAGCAAGTCATACAGGTTTGGAATGAGTAAACGATGACCGCATTCCTTTAAAAAAGGATTTGTCACACACACACAATGATTTTTTTTGTTCATCTGATGCCCTAAATGACGCTAGCTGTTCTTATTTATTGATGGCACAGTGGTGAGGTCATGATGGTGTTTGGGAATGTCCTTCATTATTTATACAGTATGTCAACGCTCTAGTGCACATGTGTGGATGATGTCAGGTGCAGACTCTTTTCATTTCTGCTCATTCACCACCGGGAGAATGACAGATATTTAGACATACCGTCTTGTTTGGTAAATTACTGACAACACGCCAAAACCTCCTGCCCCTTCACATGTCACTCATACACGATATGAACCTCAATTATTAATATCACTGTTATTTTTTTCCCCTGATTATTGTTATTATGTTGCAGTTGTTAAGAAACAGATTTCGCCTTCGGCCATCACAGTGGGGCTTTTCGTGTGTAGCGTGGGCTTTCAGCGTCGTGCTGCTGTGAATTTTGATGAGACCTTGAAAACTAAATTGAATGTTGCAGCAAGTCTTGCTTTTCTGCATCTGAGTGTCTTTACTAAATCTGTCTCCTTTTTCTCACTCCCGAAATACTGTTTCATTTTTGGCACTTTTTTTTTTTTGCTTTCGCCCACAACGCAAACACAGAACAAAGTAAAAAGAAACTGACAAAACAGAAAATGTGACATATATAGATCACAACATTATTCAGTTACTTTAGGGACTATCATTCAAAATGTTTATTTATATATTTTTATTAGTACTTATTCCGTAAGGATGCTTTAAATTGATCAAGAGCAACAAAGTTGTTTATTAACTTACAAAATATTTTTTTATTTCAAATAAATGCTATTTTTTTTACTTTCTATTCATCTAAGAAAGACTCAAACATCTTAAAGGTGCTGTTTGTAATTTTTTGACTGTATATCTTTGCAGATTTTTATGACACGTACACGTTTCTTTGAAAATTTCAACCACTATCTGTCAATCTTACATTCTACACCTTTAAGCAGCACAACTGTTTACAACATTGATAATATAAGAAATGCTTCTTAAGCAACAAATCAGCATATTAGAATAATTTCTGAAGGATCATGTGACACTGAAAACTGGGGTAATGACGCTGAAAATTCAGCTTTGCCATCAAAGAAATAAATTACATTTGAAAATATAATAACATAGAAAATTGTATAATAATATAATACAATATTACTGTTTTTAATTTGTATTACATAAATGCAGCCTTGGTAATAAAATAGAGTCACTGTCCAGTTTAAGTAAATTGATTCATCTCTATTGTAAAAATTACAGTTATGATTTGTACAATGGTTTTATGATTTTTATAAGAAAATTAAGTCATCTTCAATAATAATTTGGGATAATGGGTGATAACTGTGTTTAAACCAGTGTCATTGCTTGCCAGTGGATTATACTGTATATTTTAGTGTTTGAAGAGATGCACACACTGAGGTGACGCATTACATCATCAATATAAGCGTATAAATATTATTTGTTGCGTTTTATAACCGTCTATAGTTGAAATGAACCAGCCTAATTTAATTTTCACACACAAGATTTCATTCTGGTTTATTCTTATCTATTAAGTGTCCTATATCATGGCACATTTTTATTTGAGCTGACTGATGAGTGCAAACAAAAATCCAATGAAACCGCATCAGTAGACATTAACTCACAGGTGAATGAGCTTCTATATCCTGTGAAAAGTAGTGCTGCGGGTTTTCTTTCTTTTATTTAGCTTTTCCCATATTTCTCAAATCAAAGAATATTGCCTTTCATCTCTTCTAAATTAACATTTATTAAGCTTACTGGTTTCTTATTTTTTGAAGTATAAAGGAGGCTGGTTTTTAAAGGTGCCCTAGAATGTTTTTTTTAAATTATTTTAAAATGTTTCCTGGGTTGCCCTTATAATGTTAGTATGTTTTTTTTAGATCAAAAATAGTCATAATTTAGAAATAAAAGGCATTTTTCCTAGCCTGATTTTAGTCTCTGATTTGAACGCTCTGTTTAAAAAGGGGCGTGTTTCTTGTGGGATTCATTGTAACCGCCCACTGCTGTGCTGTGATTGGCTGATATGCTTGCATATGAAACATACATACTACATGTGAAACTCTCTCAAATACTTTTACTACAGCTATTATACGTTTTTACTATTATTTTACTATTGGCAGCAACTAGCAGCATGTTTCCTCTAACAACCGTTTACATTTTACATGGAGTGAGAGTCACATACCACCCGCAATCCGATCATTTAGACAAAAAGCCGATGTCCTGATTTGTGAATAGGATTTCAAACCACATATGGATGTAGCTTGAAACTGATTTCATGGGCTTTTTTGGACTAACAATCTGAACGTAGCCTATGTCGGGATAAGAAATGGAAGGAAGAATTGCAGTACGGGCTAGAGAAGCTAGCTCGTTTGGACCTTTACTACATATTAACTTTAGTTTGTCAACATTTTGCGCTCTCTCCTGCTTACTAAGTCCTTCCCTATATGATTTCACACTTACCACATGTTTTTTTCTGTGTTTTTTAGTGTAATAATGTGTTCAGTAGTACATAAACAGTGCAGTCCATGCTGTTGTTTACATCCAAGTCCCTCAATAATGGCCACTCATCCAGGTTACCACCCAGAACATGCCGTCGGTGAAAACCCTCAATGATCTATGTGTTTACACAGGCTTTTTTAAAAATTGCGGGTGCTGGTGTTTCACATACGTTCGGCCAATCAGAGTACAATATGACACGGATAGTTCCTATAGTGCTGGTTTAGACCTACCTCTGGAGTAGGAGCTAAATTAGTACCTCCAAAAGGAGATCCTAGTTCTAAAATCGTTCCTAGTTCCTGCAGGGCAAACACGCCAAAATCCGGGATCTTCCACCAATAGTTCTTCTAGGAACTATGAAAAAGTTCCTCTGGTGCAAAAGCCCCTTCAGAAACCCCAGTCAGCAGAAGGTGCTAATCAACAAAGTCTTTTTGTACTATTTTGTGAATTATTTGTCCTACTACAAATAAGACACATCCATGAGATAAAGAGTTTAAAATTTACAGATTTTTTTTTTTAAGTTTTTATCTGGAATGTAAGAGCAGTTACAAGAGTCTCAGTTACATTTCCACAATGAAAGACTTGATTAGAAAGAAAAGAAAGACAGTGGGAATTTATGGTGATGTTACTCTAATCACAAGCTACATTGATTATGCAGCTTAATCAACATGCTTTTAGAGAAAAGGTGACAAATAAGTTACAATTTAGAATTATCTTCTGATTTGCTGCTAGTGGAGAGTCTGGAAAAAAAATGTCAAAAGGAATATCCAAAAAAGCCTTCAACCAAATCATACTCAAGTACCCACATAAACCATCTGGCAGGAGACATAATGCACAGCAAGACAGTGAGTGCCAGTGATGCTTGCAGCTCCCCTTTTTGCAAAACCACAATTCATTGACAAGACAAGACAGTTGGGAGGCATTGTTCAGAAACTATTGAAATCACAGAGAAAGACATAAATCCTTTTTTTAAATGAAAGTCGTTAAAAGTAAGAAATAACATTCTTGTGCTTCCCTGTCATAATCCACTCTAGAACGGTCTTGATGCCCAAAGTAGCTGTTAACATCTCAAAGGACAGAAAAAGTGTGGTGCCAATTAGGCACAGTGCTAATACCCATTAGCACTCATGGTTTCATTACAACTTAGAAAAAAAAGCAGTTTCATGAAGCATGGAATTTAATCCTAACAATTTTGTATTAACATCCTTTCCTCAGTAAAAAAACTAAACAACAACAAAATAAAACTAACAGTTTAGTCAGTAGCCTTAGCTCAAGCAATAGTATTTATGGATTTTACAAATTTCATGAAAAGACAGTGTTTGCGTCATGTTTATCTCTAGACTGGATGCCAGCCCAAACACCGCCCACAATTTTTTTTTGCTTGGGAAGTTCGGTCTAGACTCGATCCATTGAGGAGTAATTATTATCGGTTCAGAATTAGTCGGGCCAATCAAATTGACAGGACGGGCTTTATACGATGATGGAAAGATGATTTTCAGTTACGTAATCATCACGTTATCAAAGAGCGCTTTGGTTGAACTGGTTACTTTCAAAGAAGACTGCAGCTGGAGAATTGATAGATTCCGCTATGGCGTCTGTTGTAAAAGAAATCGACAGCATATTCATTTTAAAAGACAATCAGAGAACTGTAATCAAGGCTTTTGTCGATCTGAAAGATGTGTTTGCCGTCCTTCCTACGGGATTTGCCAAAAGTTTATTTTGTCAGCTGGGTCCGATGGTTGCTATGAAGATGGGACGCAATGAAAACCCTGTGGTCGATGTGGTTTCTCCTTTGGTCGCACTCACGGAGGACCAGGTAAAAGAAGCAACACTCATTATTTTACTACTTCTTGCAGCATGCATGTACTGTAGTTGAGTTCTGTTGACAACTTTGCGTAGCTCATAATTAAATAAATAAAAAAATAACACTTACTGCGTTGCTCTGAGATGCGTTTCTCGAAAGCATCGTTAGCCAACTATGGTCGCAAGTTGGTCACAATTTCCATTGAAATCTATTGGTATCGACGGAACTTGTGACCATAGTTGGCTAACGATGCTTTCAGGAAACGCACCCCTGATTGGTTATAGGTCTATGCAATTGAGTGTTTTTTTTTTTCCAAGACTCATAATCAAAGCACTATGTAGCAGTATCATTCTGATTAGAATGTTCTTCCAGGGTGATTTAGTCACCAAAATAGATTGAGAAAAAGGAAAGTCAGCTTTTATTGAAGCACGTGTGAAAAACAGTCCAATGGCATGATAGGATGTCATCCCATTGAGGAAGCTAGATAGACCATATGCACCAGAGAAACGTGGGCGCCGTCATCTTTAGAATATTGTCTTTGATCTTCCAGTTCTGTATATTTCTATGGCATTGCTGTTGAGGAGTAATTAGCTGGTGAAGTGGATTTACTTATTGTAGAGTTAACA
>JAOTRC010000039.1:23881500-23892109 GCA_027497675.1 Cyprinella lutrensis
GCAATTGTTACTAGTAAGAATTGAATTAGAGAGCTCTATAATTGTAATTCTTACTAGTAATAATTGAATTAGAGAGCGCTCTGATTGTAATTCTACTAGTAAGACTTGAATTGTAGAGCTCTCTAATTGAATTGTTACTAGTAAAAATGCAATTCCGACAGTAAGGCTAGGTACAATTTAAGATAAAACGGCTTGCCATAGAAATGTACACTAATTGGGGATTGCCTCAGGCCGTTTTAAAGCGTATGAAACCTCATGCTTCGGCTCATCCCGTGTTATGGTCTGCTTTATTCAGCGTCTTTTTCAATCCAGCTCAGTGCCAGCAAAAGCAGAGGACAACGTGTGTGCATTTATTGTAATATTGTTATGATGTCTGCATCTGTGTTGTTCTTTGTCACAAATGCAGTTTACAATGTGGGAGCGATTCTTTCCCCATCCACTATAAAATATGGCCTAATTATTTATTTAGGCCTATTTCCTTATATCTAACTGGCATGAGACTTTTTTCTGGCCTTCATACTTAAGTATTTATTAATAAATATTCATTTACATTCAAAAGAACTAAAAGTGAGTGGAAATGGCATATGAGTCAATGAGTGGCCCTCTGCAGCCATCTACATGTAGGCGAGTGGTCATTTTCAAAGTGGTAAACTTTTTCATATTAAAAGTGTGTTTGTTTTCCACCAGGTGACAGAAATCCTCCACTAAAGCATGCCACATTTTCCATGTTATCTCCAATGAAAATGATACAAGATCATCTTTATCATCTTATCAATTATCAGCTTTAGATCTTCTTTAAAGTTCTTTTAACTGCACAAATAGTTGAAAACTAATAGTGTTTAAAATATTACATTTGTTGAAAAAAATATTAAAAAAATGTTTTACCCACATATCGTCAATCTTCTAGACAATTACAGTATTTTAACATGTGTCTATATTCTTAATATATATTATTGAATATTAGCTGGTTATTTGAAATGATATTAATTCAATATTAAATTATTGACTTGATAGGTAGTGTAACTGTACAAAAAGTATATTCAATTTTTTTTTTTTAAATTCACATCCTCAGTGGACATCCTAATATCCTATCACCCCTGTGCGGGTGGCTTATCATATAATTTGTATTATGTTGTTGGACATAACTCTTTAACTTTTAAGGTTAAATCAAAATTTGTTTTTCATACAATCTCAATCTCACAATCAGGCTACATCCTGTGAATAACCATGTACACATATCAGTAATGCTCCATATAACCTTGTGCATATACTACCCATACCTATACCTGAGTGCTAGTTCATCCAAAAATCGTTTATACTCACCCTAAAGTTGTACCAAACCTGCATGAATTTCTTTCTTATGAAGAATGTCAGTACCCAAACAGTTGAGGGGTTCTGTTTACTATGGAAGAAAAAAAATACAATGGAAGTCAATGGGGCCCATCAACTGTTTGGTTACTGACATTCTTCAAAATATCTTCTTTTGTGTTAGCCTATAAAGCGTACACAATGTTATTGTGTTGATGCGGATATTGTTAGTTGTTGTTCTTGGTGTGAATGATGCTTAACTCAGATATTTTGCTGTGAATTTTACAAGTAACAAACAGCCACCATTTCGTTATACTTTCCCCCCTACTTTAAAATCACAATGAAACTAACAGCATTTTTTCCCTGTATTGTGACGTACACCCGAGTGCAACAGATTACAGAATAAAATGTAGAGCAGGGACTTAGTTCTATCTCTCATTCATATGTTGATTGGATTTTGAAATTCCAGTTTTGCACTCAAAAAATGAAAGTGAGGGTTAGGTTTAGGTTAGGCTAAACGATTGGATACTGTGACCAGAGAAATCAATGTATTCATGTTTGTGTATTAATGTGTGCAAAATCTGTCGTTATTTAGCCACCCTATGTAACCTTCAACATAACACAAGCGAAACTAAAGCAAGAAAAAGCTCAGAAAAAAAAGCTCAGGAAAAAAGCAAATCCCTCTAAGGAGTTAGATGGTGTGGCAGTGTATCCCGTCAGGCCCAGGTCAGTCTCTGAAAGCGATGAACTTCCACACTCCCACACTCGGAGCGTGAGACTCGCTGGCTGTGGTTGCAACACAGCAGTAATGAAGCAGGTAATGCATGCTTAATGAAGCATAAACGCATTTAAACACAGCTACACAGGAGAGATTAACAGCTTGTATACTCACATTATACACCCACTCCAACATTATTACAGAAGCAATCTCTCTAGTTTCCCCTCATACACACACTCACACACACACTGACTCCTCAAACACACCTGTGAATAAACCTTCAACTGCTATGATAGTCTCTTGCCATCTGTTCATCTCTGCCCCGCTCTCCTCTTACTGCAGCTACAGCGCTCACAGACGATTGATCGGGCTGATAATAGACAGGGCAAACGTCCTCAGTAGATTTGTTTAATGTTTTCACTACAATGGGCCTTTGCCTCTTTTATTAGACAGAGATCATGGAGAGAATGGGGAATCGGAGTGAAAACAGGTTGCAGGCTATAGATTCAAACCTGCATCACTCGTGTGAGCCCCACAGCTCAGCACTTCATAACTACGCCTTGGGTTGGATCACCCAAAAATTAAAATAATCCCATAATTTAATCACTCTCAAGCCATTCTAGGTGTAGGCCTTTCCTCTTTCAACCGAACACAATCAGTGTTTAAAAAAAAATGTAATGGCTTTGAATAGAGTTTTTGAAGCCATCCATCTATCCATCCATCTATCCATCCATCTATCATCCATCCATCCATCCATCCATCCATCCATCCATCCATCCATCCATCCATCCATCCATCCATCCACACTGTTCAAAAGTTTGGGTTCGGTAAGGATTTGAAAGAAGTCTCTTATGCTCATCATAATAAATCAAATAGCCTAAAGGCTGCATTTATTTGATGAAAAACTACTTTTAAATATTAAAAATAAGTAAAAATAACTTTTTTCATTTTGAAACGTTCTTTATTCCAGTGATAGCCTCATCACTCCAGTCTTCACTGTCACATGATCCTTCAAAATTAATCACTCAAATATTATAGTCAATGTTCAAAATAGCTGTGCTGCGTAATATTTCTGTGGAAACGTAGTTCACCCAAAAATGAAAATGATACGATTGAAATGACACGAAATGATTCCTCGTATTTGAGCTGCCTGTGTGTCTGAACACATAAACAGAACAGACTTAATCAGTTTCCTGCTTTTGGTTTTTCCATCCTCTAATATCTCCCCCACTCCGTCTATTTCTCTCCTCCTCTGCAATGAATCTCGATGTGTCTGTGGCCTTTACACACAGAGGCAGAAGGGGAAATCTATTTATCCGTTCCCAGAAGCGTATGATTTTTCAGGCCGGAGGGAGACTCCATTGGTTCCAGGGACGAAATACCAGCTAACAAATCACACAGGACTGGTGGAGTAGCGCGAGGGCCAGATCTCCATACGCGACACAGAGAGAGGAGTCTGAAGGGAAGATGTCCAGCGTCCTCCATACGAGCGCTCCGAGACTTCCCTTTAGAGGAGGAACATGCTCCCCGTTGCACCCTAAACTTGGCTGTTGCCATGGCGCCTTGAGGCTCAAACGTGTCTGATTGGCCGAGAGTAAAGCTGGCTGAAGTCTAATCAGTGCGATGTGAGTAATGGGGTCTCAGCTTCCTTCTTAATAAAGTCAGTCTCTCCGGGACCTTCCCCAACAACGGCCACCCCGATCCGGCCCGTTCTGGCATCTGGAAGTGGTCTCGTCTCTCCGGAGCGCTCGGGATGTAGCAGCTGCTTGTTGCCTTTGATTTAGACTTGCCCTAGATATGCTCTCTAATGAGCCGAGTGCCCAATCAATAATTTACCTGAGTGTGAGTGAGGCCAGATCTGCAATCAGTGCTATACGCTAGCCGTTTTTGACTTTCTCTAGCAAAAAAGTGCCATTGTTGGTGATGCAAGAGGATAAAGTTCCCTGTGATTTCCTTCTCCAGTTCCTCCGGATGACCCCGTGATAATCGGAGCGCCTGTGGTGAGCCTGCGTGCGGGGAACTCGCTAAACCTCACCTGTCACGCTGACAACGCCAAACCGGCCGCCTCCATCATCTGGATCCGCAACGGAGAGGTCCTGAACGGAGCGGCGTACACCAAGGTACGACAGAAACATGATGGATCCATCACGTGTGTTTCAAAATCATGTGCAGGCTTCATATATGTTCAAATGTTCGATTGAATATGCACCTAATGTTCAAATTCACCTATTATGCCCCAAACATTTTTGACTCGTTTTTAAAAGTACATCTGATGCCCAAAAATGCTGTTTCAAACATTTTGATTCAGTCTTTTGTGAACGTTTAATTTCAAATTTGCATATAATGGCCAAAATGTTTATCTTTGACCATTCGATTGCTCGTTTGCAAACTTTTTGATTCAGTTCAGATGTGCACTTGATTCCCAATAGCTTTTTTGAAATGTTTTTGAATCGTTTCATTTCAAACAATCACACGGAATCAATCAATCAACAATCAATCTTTTCTGAATGTTTAATTTCAACTTCAATGATCAAATTTGCACACTGTAAAAAATATATTTTCACTATTTGTAATCACAACATTATTTCTTTTGTCAAATCAGCCTACATAATTTATGTAGTTCAGAAAACATAATATTTTAAGTTTCTGATGATTAAATCAATCACTGTATTGTTGTGTTAACTAAATTTTTCCATTTCAATGAACTTAAAATTTTAAGGCAGCCAGGTTATTTAATTTTTTTAAGTTAAACCAACAATATTTTTTTACAGTGCATATAATAGCCAAAATGTTTATCTTTGAACATTCGACTCATGAAAAGCTCTCTCAAACTTTTTGATTCAGTTCAGATGTGCACTTGATTCCCAATAGCTTTTTAAAATGTTTTCAATCGTTTCATTTCAAACAATCACACGATAACCCCTTTATTGAGTGTTTCATTTTAAATTAAACAAACAAATGTGCTTATATTGGCCAAAAAGTCTTATCCCAAATGTTTCACATGTAATCTGAACATTCAAACACGTGTGACGGCCCCCAAAACACCATTGAATTAGAGCCAGACTGATATTATCGGCCAATATTAGGCATTTTCCAAACTATCAATATCGGCAGTTATAATGGCGATAAATGAATATTTCAAAAATAAAATAAAAACAGACGAAACACGCTTGAACCATGTCATGAGTGTTGGAGTTGTATAGTTTGTCCACCAGAGGGCACCCTACACAGTCCCCGTTGGCAACGCTCGTTGAGTTGCTTGAATAACAATTAAAAGAACATCAGTTCTCTTAACTCAAACAAAATTTGTGACTATCATGTCCAGTTTTTCTGCTGTTAAATAAGCCGAGAGTGAAGCTGAATTAGCTAGTAATAGTTATGTTACGTTGTTACAGTGTAGTTGACTGATTGTCCTTTTAACTTTTGACAATGTGACTGAAGTATTTCTTTAATAGCACGTGACAGTTAAAGTAATGAGACGTATCATCTCTCCTTGGCCTGTTATATTGACAATGTGTGTTTTACAATTTGTTGCGTGTTTCTGAAATAGGCCTAATAAAAAAATATTGGCTGATTCTTTATCGGTCTGGCTCTACCCTCCACCTTCCCCATGTCCACCTGTATAGATTTGCTACGTATAATTCATATTGTACAGCAGCAGCATGTCTTCCTCACAGCAGCGTGTCATGTATGTATATAGCTACGTACGTTGGTATGTGTGTCGAAAATTAACTGTAGCTATGCACTCTTGTGTTCACAGGGACCTGTTGAGGATAGGTGTGACTCTAGCCGGCCATCAGAAGAAAATCCTCAACAGCATTCAGTCCATGCATCTGCAGATGTCCCAGTGCCAGACAGGCACTGCGCTGGCATGACTACAGGGGGCGCCGGACGACGGGCCGGGCAGCTTGCGGAACAATTACCAGCGGGCGAGCCCAATCCCATCGGAGCGCGCCAGAATAGAGACTATCATCCTGATCTGAGAACGAGTTTCAGGAGAGGTACCATTATCCCATATCCAACAGACGAGATCGGAACAGGACCAGACCCATTGGAACTCCCAGGACGACTGTTAACCTGTCGACTGTTTGTGTCTTTGGGCTGCATTTACAGGGAAAACTGGAGAAGCAGACTCTTTTCGTCCTCTTTACGTCATTATAATCCCACTTTAGTTATCTTCACGATGCTATTTCAATTCCGAGACGTTACGCATCATTTTCTACAAGGTTTTATCGCTCTTCCTTTTTTCCGCCGTAAACCTTCTTTCGCCACTGCTTCCCACTTCCATTACCTGTCGATTTTGGTATGGCTGACGTTGCCAAAGGACATCCCGTATGCCTGCGTCCCATCCCCTGGCCGTACGAACGTAAATGATGTATATCTTTAAATAAACACGAGTATATCTTCAGAGTAAACCTTCATATTGAAGGTGAAGTGTAACGGACCTCTTTGTAAATACACTCTTCTTCCGCTTGCTTTTTTGCCAATGTCGCGCATTGGAACTACGGATTCCGCAGGACACGAACTCGCTCACGAGAACAATCTGGGATGAACTCGGACTCTGTCGATGTTGTGTAAATATCAGTTAGTTGTGTATAAACTAGCGTTAAAAAGAGATACTTTAGGTGAAAAAAGCTACGCATTCAGGCCACTAAACAGTGTTTATTGTAGGTGTTTCCACGCTGGCGAGCACTTACGTGTACAGCTTTTCTTTCTTCCACCTCTTCTTCTTCTACTTCTTCTAGTCGTTCTTGTTAGTTTTGTGTCAGAGTGTTTGAATGCGTCGACTAGCGTTGGGAAGGTGCGTCGCCACCTCCTGAACTAGCTAGCACACTTAAATGTAGTTTCACTGTTAATAAGCTGTACTAATGTTGGTCTTACAGGGTCTTAAAACCGCAAATCTGTTTCCAAGCAAGTGTTTACATGATAAGCAAATGAAAAGGTTGCAGGCGGGAAACAAAGAGACTCGCGAAACCGCTGCCCTTCACCACTTTAATCATGCCGAATCACTCTCTCAGCTCCAGATGTTTCCAGATGACATTGCTAAATGCGGTACATGTTCTTTCGTGTCACCAGCTCTCCATTTATTTGTGTGTGTGAGTCTGGATTGAACATCTGTGTGACCCTTTATGAACAGATGCCCAACGCCACCCCATTGAGCACATTCTACTTAAGCAGTCAATGAAGCACTGGGTAACACACACACACTGTTATCAGCTTTGGGCCGTTCGTTTTTTGGTTGCCATTGAGAAATAGCATCAGCCGATTGATTTATGATGATAAGAATTGAAAAATTATTATTATAGGTAATTCAATACTAAGTTAATATTAGTTAATGAACAACCAACATGAGTTTTTTAAGCATTTATTCATCTAGGTTAATATTCATTTCATACATGCTAAAACATTTTACCATTTCAAGTTGTATAAACGAATATGAACATGGATTATCAATGATCCAGTGTATTTATTCATTAACCTAGAGGAAAAATGCTGATCATTGTTCATGATACTTATTGTATGAAGTAATGTTAATGCATTGAACCTTTTTTTTAAATGTTACAACTAATATTATTAATAGTTAGCTTGTATAACACTTTTTCATAAATAAAATGTGCTTTATAATATCATTTTCAAGGAATAGTTCACCCAAAATGAAAATTATCCCATAATTTCCCACATATTTACCATAATTTAATAAGCCATCCTAAGTGTATATGACTTCCTTCTTTCGAACCCAATCAGAGATATATTAAATATTATCCTGGCTCTTCCCAACTTTGTAATGGCATTGAATAGTGTCCACTTGTTTTTGAAGCCCCAAAAAGCAAACCCATCTACATACCATAAAAGTAATCCATTTGATTCCAGTTGGGGGAAAATGCCCTCTGAAGCGAAGTGATGGGTTTTTTCAAGAAAAATATCCATATTTAAAACTATAATCACTGGCAACGGCCAGTACGCTCGTTCCAGCGGAAGGGTGACCTCTGACCTGATGTAGGAAATAGCTCCTCTTCTCTAATATCCAAATCTTCTGACAATTTTAGACTTCTAATTCGTTTCGCTTGTCTTGCTCTACCCACTGTGCTTCCACGTTCATCAATCAGTTCAAAGCTAAGCTGACGCTACGCTTATGTCATGTGTCGGGTCAGAGGTCACCCTTCAGCCAGAACTGGACTCTCTTGTTAATGCGTGTATGGACATTTCTCTTTCAAAACTGGCAAACTGCTTTTAGAGTATTTCAGCACCACTGCCAGAGTAATAGTAATTAACCATGTTCATTAGCGTGGATGATAATGAAGAACAGTGACAACAGCCGTTGGTGTGATAGCAAGGTGATCAACTTTTCTATTATTAGTACTGTATATGCAGAGATATCTACATTGAAAACTGAGTATTTTAAGAGATTGTGAGCAATGCCATTGTCAAATCATCAATGTAAATGCGTTAAAGCTGCCTCCAGATGACTTATATTTAAAATTATATAATATAATATAATTATTTAAAATATAATGGCTATTTGTTCATTAAAATATTCAAATGTTCTGTTACAAAATGTAAATGTTGATATATTTAGCGATTTGCTCATTATTAATTCATAGTAGTTCATAGTTATATTTCTAGTGTTATATGAAATAATATATTTTCTTCTCTCTCGCTAATGCGTGTATGGACATTTTTCATTTAAAAATCCACAGATTCACTTCAGAATGCATTTTTTAACCCGCTGGAGTCGTATTGATACATTTTATGATTAATGGATGAGCTTATAAACGCCTTTCTTTATATAACTGTTGTGTTCGGCTTAAAGAAGCAAGCCATGTACACCTTGGATGGCTTGAGGGTGAGTAAAGTATGGGATGAATAAATAAAGGGAAAACTATTCCTTTAAGAAAACAAAAAAGCAATTCATGAAAAAATGTGTCATTTAAATGTTAAATGCAGACCTTAAACACTCAAAAAGCCAACATAAAAATAAATATCTTCACCAGGGTTTTAACCTTTTGCCAAATTGGGAGCTTGTCTAATCAGTGTGTGCTGCAAATAGAGTTGGCTTTTATCCTCATTGGATGAAAGTGTCTTACAAATGAATACATATAAATGCAATTTGTAAAAGGTTCCAGGTTTTAGGGTCATAATGACTAAAAGCACCTCCACATGCTCTCATGAGGTTTAGCATTAAAGGCCCTAAAGTGCAATTTGAAGCAGTAAGTTTTGTAAAGCTTAGCACCTCTACCATTCATTTGCCTGTTGTGAAGCATTTGCGTCTGTGTAATGAATAAGCCGCTACATTGCCTGCAAGTTAACCAGACACATGGTTTATGGTTGTTCTCTACGAGCAACACACACACACAATCCATCACGCAGATATACCCAAGGTGTTGCACCTAATTGGCTACAATGAATTTCACCATGGCAACCAAAGAGCGTATTGCCTCTTTTGTTAAGGATGACACACTTTTACAGCTTCTGCCAAGAGGCTTATTCTTTTGTGCAAACACACACGCACACATACTCTCTTTCGTTGTTTACATTGAAGAAAGTGAATCTGTTCCTTAATACGACGGTAGTAGCGATGGTCCTTGGCTCTTATAAAAACGTTAGCGCACGATGAAGACGTCTTCCCCTCTGTAAAGGACTGGAGGCAGCTCAATTAATGATCACAAAGTATCCTCACCATGGCCCGCGTCCAGCTCGTTCGCGGCGGGGCGTAACCAAGCTGTCCGGCGTCCCGCTGTATGGCCCAGCTGAAAAATGGCTGACTTGCGCTCGTTGGGGAGGGTGGGGCATGCTGGGATACACACAGGCTGAGGAGAGTGATGAATGAGCTGGAGTGAATCAGAGAATGAAAGACAAAATGAGAGAGAAAGACTGTAGAGAGTCCAGAATGGGGGATAAAAAATTAAGAAAGATGACAACGGAAGGGACAGACCTTAGAGATTAAGGTTTTAAGTAAGCATGAAATTAAAACTGACCCTGTTTTCTTTTTAACTACATGTTCCTTTCAACTTCTCTCCTCCAACCACCTGATTTATTCTCAGTTCCTTTCACACTCCAATTGTGCTGTCATCATTATTTTTGAAAACCCTGTTTCGCTTAAATACTGCTTATTGGGTTGGAAATGGCATTTCATGTTGTGTCTTTTTGAGGGAGGCGTATAGAATTACAGTGGTTGACAAATGTTATGTTTTTTAATGGGAGATGACAATATCTAGATTTTTCCCCCCCTATGAATAATATATTACCCTTCAATAAGCTTTGAAAAACCCTGAATATTGGCATCTCCTCCATCTATCTATTAGTCTATAACCATTTCAGTCACATCTGATTTCAATGGCAATCTCTCGTCATACATGAGAGACTGTCCTTGAATTTTCTTGACTTTTCTTTCCAGGGTAGGTTGCCAGGGCTTTTCCCAACTTTCCCCAATTCATAGCTTGGTACGCACACACATTCACACCTACAGACAATTTAGCCTCTTAAGCATTTTTTTTTTTTGTATTGTTTGGGTAACTCCACACAGACCATTTGATACTACCGTTCAAAAGTTTTGGGTCTAATGTTAATATTACATTTATTTGG
>JAOTRC010000039.1:23920549-23933626 GCA_027497675.1 Cyprinella lutrensis
GGATGACTAATCGATTCTTGAGATTTAAGAATCGATATCGGTTCGTAAAAATGAGAATTGATTAATATCGAGAAATCAATATTTATTACCCAGCCCTAGTGGCATTGAACGTGTCAGCTGCTGTATAAGTTAGTGTCCTTTTGAAGTTTGTGTCATAGACTGCTGATGTTGTACTGTCAGGCTTTACACTGCATAGATCTCGCCCTGCAATTTGAATTTATAAATTATTGAAGTGACAATATTGAGACTCATTTATGCAAATGGTATGCAAGAGGGAATGATTAGTATGGAAAACACGTCATGCAGAGGTAGTTGGAGAATACTGAATCTCTGATTCAGAGTTCATTAGTATGCTCATACCTGGTTGACAACACAACCAGACATATACTGTAGGCTTTTAAAATCTGACCACTGAAGTACACAAAAAAACATCTAGTTAACATGTGAATTCAACAATAAATCAGTTCTCCGGCTACTAAAAAATAACATTTTGAAAGGAAAAGCAGATTTCTGCAATGCATAACGAGGCAAATCTTGAACAATTATCAAAGCACGAATGAAACTTATACTGACATTATTTCTGACATGCGTTTTCAATGTATTAAAGAGCACACCCAGGTTCATAACCGACGACAAACACTTAACAGATCAGCCATCAAGAGTTAGACAGTATTATAGGCTGTTACGTGAGGAAGTTTTTTGTCCAATAATTATAATCTCAGTTTTTTTTGTCAGAATTAAGTAGGAAATTACTAGTCATCCAATTTTTATATCAGCTATGCGTTCCGTTAATTTTGTGAATTGGTAAGTTTCGTCAGGGTGTGAAGAAATATAAAGCTGAGTATCATCAGGATAACAGTGAAAACTAATGCCATGCTTCCTAATGATATCTCCCAAGGGTAGCATGTACAGAGTGAACAGCAACTGTCCTAGAACTGAGCCTTGAGGTACACCATACTGAACTTGTGATTGATAAGACATCTCTTATCAAATTGACAATGGTCAGAGAAGTATGATTCAAATTTTAAACCATGCTAATGCATTTCAAATAATGCCAACATAATTTTCAAGTCTATTTAAAAGAATGTGGTGGTCGATGGATCAAACGCAGATCAAGTAACACTAATGGGATACAACCACAATCGGATGATAAGAGCAAATCATTTGTGACTCTGATGAGAGCTGTCTCCGTACTATGGTACGGTCTACATCCTGAATGAAAATCCTCGCAGATATGATTTCTTTCTTAAAATGAACATAGTTTTGAAGATACTGATTCGAGATCGGCCTGTAATTGAATAATTCTGTAGGATCAAGTTGTGTTTTTTTAACAAGCGGTTTCATCATAGCTAGCTTAAAACATTTTGGTACGTATCCTAATGACAAAGATGAATTAATGATATTAAGAAGAGGATCTTTTACCACTGGAAGCATCTCTTTCATTACCTTAGTTGGTATAATGTTGTCGATTTAGATGGTTTAACAAGAATTTAAGAAAATCCTATAGTAATGAATGAATGAATTTTTCCTCAGGGAGACTACAGTACAATGCACTCCCGGATGCGATACTGTAGTAGACGGTTGCATAGTTATAATTTTCCCCCTGATATTATCAATCTTATAAGTGAAGAAGTACATAAAGTCATTAGTGCTGTGCTTCGGCTGAAACTTCTGTGCTTGAAGCTTAATTTTTCGTTAGTTTGGCCACTGTTTCAAATAAACACCAAGGCTTTTGTTTATTTTCTTTCTTCTAATAGGGTATTTATTTACCCTAGGGTATTTAATTCTAATATTAACTAACTTATAATTCAAATAATAACTAATATTTCTTCTTTAAGGCCTCTCTATTATGCAATCGGGTTCTCTTTCCATGAAATGCGAAATATTTCTATCCTTGTTTTCGAGTTACGTTCCATTTCTTTTTTTAAAACAGACATACTTCTAAGTAAATTTCCAATTACATCAACTTATTCTACAAACCCAAACAGTCCAAAGCAACACATCTTACATTTTGAATCACTGCTCATTTGCATAAAGTTAAACTTTCCTCAATTTTGTTGCACCGCCCAACAGTTGCTGTCATTCCAATCGAATCTCACAACCAAATTGACGAATAATTAAAAAGTGGCTAATTCGTAACAATACATACGACCTCACTTGTACGAATTAGTAGGATATTGCTAAATCGTACATATTTTACGAATTGGCCAATTCGTATGAATTCGTACGAATGACCTACCCCTTACCCTGCCCCTAAACCTACCCATCACGTGGGTTTATACAAATCGAATGAATTCGTACGAGTGAGGTCGTACGAATTAGTACGAATTAGTCACTTTTTAATCATTCGTCAAATTCGTACGAATTGGTCATGAGATAGCATAGGTTAAATCACGTTCACAGTAGTATGTGTATTAAAACAAAAGCCAAATCAGTTCATGAAAATCTATCCATGCTCTCGCTAAAAATACTTGTATTGATTTATGTAACACATTTAATAACAACGTTGTTGCCCAAAGTGCTTCACATTTATAATTAAACATACATATATAAAAAGCAACCGATCACAATAAACGCATCTTTATAACACGTATATTATCGTGTAATTTACACGATAAAGTGAGTTTTTACGTGCATAGGATACGAATGGGTTGGTTAGGGTGGATTTAGTAGTCGTGTGGGGGGTGTGTGTTAATTTTCGCGTATAAATTACATGACAATACACAATGCGTGTTATAGAGATGCATTTACGTGAGAACAGGCTTACCATGCCTAGAAATGAATGCATGACTACACACTGTATAGCGAGATCAGTATAGAAGAGAGAAAGAAAAAACAAAAGATGAGCTCTAGATGTGCATCTCCTTAGCATGTTGCTTATGACACACATGCAGCTGTGCTAGGTGATGGTATTTGGTACAGATTATTCGGGGGATTATGTGACGGCTTTACAGATGGCTCAGATGCCTCGTGGCTTTGCATATTGACGACATATTAGTAAAATAAATAAAAATGATGGGCCATTGAAGCTGCATGTGGTGTATGAAGTGGTAACAACTTGCCATCCAGCAGCGCTTTGTTGAAGTTGCGATAATCCACCCATGCAGAATTTTTAACAAGCCGTTTTTAACAAACACAAGCTGTTTACTCTCCGTCAAGTCAAAAGAGGCGTCTTTAATATTTCCTTTGGCTTAATTAGAGGAAACGGAGTAGGGATGGATATGACTCTCAAAGCAAGCCAATACTGAACTCTATCCATTATATTCGCCGTCATCCATCAAAGGGATCTGTTAAGACAGGCTCAATATGAAAACAGGATGTGGATATCAGAGCACCGGCGTGTGTGATGAAAGACATCAGTCAGCAGGGACGACAGATGTGTCACACATCAAACTAAGGTGTCACTTTTATGAGGGGGTGTTTATACTTTTGAAGTCACATACATACAATCGATCTCTTGCATAGGTCGCCAAAGGCAATGCGAATCAAATGCCGGTGAGCAAAACATGGCTGATATTTATCAATCACAATATGCAGCATGTAGGTGTAGTGACATAAGCAAAGAATTAAACACATACTGTGCATGCCAAGTTTTAATAAGAAACTCCCAAACCTGAGAAGGGAATACATAAGTAGAAACTCCCAAGTAGAAACTAAGCCAAGTAGAAACTCCCAAACCCGAGAAGGGAATACATAAAATAGATTCAGTACTTTACTAACAGGGGGCTGAAAGGTTACAGGGGGACACATCAAATTTCAGAAAACATTATTTTTTTTAGATTATCTTACGTTTTCATTGAATATTTTTTTTTTATATTATTATTTTTACAATGAGCTTTACCTTTCAATCTGCTTTATACAGAATGGTTGAAATTATAAGATTAATCATGATTTCTTTATTGATTAAAAAATCATGATTATTGATTGATTAATCATGATTTTTATTTTATTTTGACAGTCAAAACAATAAAACCAATATGCAAACAATTTTGTTTAGCGTTTACCTTTAGATTCAGATATCCAGATAATTCTGTCAAAGAAATTGTTAAAGCCAGTTGTACAGAATGTTTTTTCTTAAATAAGTCTTAAATACTTTTTAAAATATACAGTATATTTATTTATTTATGCTGTTCTAAGGTAGTCCACCATCTCTAGCTGTCTATTCAATATTTAGGTTGTCAGCTGACCGTCAATCTGATCATACTTTTATAAAAATTTGGACCAGCTAATGACCAGGAACCAGTAAAATAAGCTATCATCAGATTTGTATTCTATTCTGCATAGCTTCATTTGCAATTCCCTTTCCTCTGTTCATTTCTATTGCCTGTGACCTCTGGATGACCTCAATGGAAAACTGGGGTGAAATTTAGCGTACTAATAGGGCTCTATTTTACTGAGCAAACACAAAACCATGAGAAAGAGTGAAACTCCTAAATGTTTATGAGGCAGATCAATCTAAGATCCTGCTCTCTGATTGGATGAGACAGCCATGATGGATGAGAGGAGTCGGTATGGTAATTCTCATCTTGTTTAGCTAACACGGTTCCATAGTAACTGAGTGCTTTTAAAACACCACAAAGGGTTGATGGATGGATGGAGAGATATTTGTTTACATGCTCTATGTTTATATTCTTTATTTTATGGTTGATGGTGTTTTGTGGTTTATTTGTTCAATTAAAAAGGCGGGGGAAGATTTGCATGTACGCTTCTGTACTTCCGATTTTTCATAAAACTTCGAAAGACGTTGATTTTGTGGTGAGTCAGCGGAGAACTTTGATCAAGTATAGGGGCGTAACAACTCGTTTAAGCGCTCATATGAAGCAGAACTCAATAAGCAAAAGTAATATCAGAAGTTTCAGTGACATAATCACACTTCTGTTGGATGAAAACTCCTCCACCCCCTCCGAGGCACATGAAAACAGAAACTCATTTCTGTTTGACTGAAGTCTGTTCTCGCAGAGGGAAATATCAGTCTACATATGAGGGCAGATGTCCCTTTCTTGCTGTCAAGCTGCTGCCTGTTTTGTTCTGATGTAAATGAGTCAACACTCCTAAACTCAAATATTTCCTGATCAACAGCCAAATCTCTCATACCTCTCTCTCTCTCTCTGACTTTATTTCTCTGTTCCTCACTTGTTCTCTCTGTTTTTCTCTCCTTTAGGCCAGAATCAAGTATGCAAACACAGAATGCTTTATTAATCCTAAAACATGCTCTACTGTTCAAAAGTTTAGGATCGGAGAGGTTTGATATTGCTTTTGAAAGAAGTCTCTTATGTTTATCAAGGCTGCATTTATTTGATCAAAGATACAGTAAAAAGTGAAATAGTGAAACAATATTAAAATTAAAATGTTTTCTATTTTAGTACATTTTAAAATGTAATTTATTCCTGTGATGTAAAGCTGCCCCCTAAACTTTTGAACAGTAATGTATAAGGTTAAGAGGTGTGAGAGAGGTAAAACAGCATACTACATATTACTATTTGTAACATATCTTTATATTGCAGAAATAGTAAGACTACCAAGTTGCTATTCTGAAATTTAGCCAGTAATTTAAACAGGTTGCCTGAATGAATCCCCTGTCTGCCATTGGTCAGAAAACCAGATCCTGCCTCAAACTCACGCCATTGGTTGAGCCAACTTCGTCGGGATACTTAAACCAGTTTTTTTTTTAAAGCACTTTATGGCATAGCAAACCGAAGTGATCTATTTTTGTAGGCAAACCCAGAGGTTAGCATCAAGATTTTTCCATTAGCTTTTGAAATATTGCAGAAATTAAAATAAGCTTAGTGTCTAACAAAAGTTTCTGATTCTTACATGTCTCATCCATCATAAAAATCTTCAGAAATGAACACAACTGTTGTGAAGCCTAAATATGTGGACTATAAAGTAACTTCAATGTCACCATCACTAAGCTTCCAATAACTCATTCAGTGATTAAATAAAAAAAAAAATTCCCTGAATGTTTGAGTCAGAATATTTTGCAATAACACGAGTATAAACACAACAAGGCAGTGAAAGCAGACTAGTGTGTATAAGTTTACTAACGTCCTCAACATCCTCTGTTGTCCTCTTTAGCCACTTGTTAGCAACCGCCTTTTTCAAGACAAGTAAAAGAAGGTATATCGATTGATTTTATGTCATTGAATGATAAATATATTGAACATGCATTAACCACAGACCTTATTTCAGGCGTTTAACCAAAAACCCATTCAAAAATCCTATTGACGATGGAACCAGAAGTGCTAAATTGCTAATCTACAGATTTTGGCCTACACGAACAAAAAAATGTCTTCCCTGCAGCACTCTATTAAATGTTCCTGTAATGTAATGGGGTGCTGACTAACCTCAAGGTGCCAATAGAGTTACCTTCAAATGTCTGTGCCAATAATAATAATTATGGAAACTGTTGCTATGTCACGAAGAACAAGAGGACAGTTTACTCAATAGCGCTAATGCTGAGAATGCTACATGTAGGCTACTTGATGCCCATGACCTGTTCGGACACATTTTGGAACACAGTGACACTTAAAATTCTGCTAGCGTACCTAAAAACGTTAGCATTTGCGGTTTTGGGTAGTTTCAGGCCATCTTTTGAAAGCACATTTATATTTATATAAACATTACTGTTCTCCCACACAATGGTACTGAAAAGAGCACACATCTCCATGTGCTAAAATGCAATGATCACATTCAAGATCAACTAATTTCTCACCCACCTGAAGGATTTTGCACTTTTTTTTACATTTTCCTCTTTGCAGGGCCTTCGATGTGGCTCTTCCTATCTTCTCCTGCACTTTTATACCCAACATTAATATGCAGGCACTTAGCGTGGGAACATCATCTAAACACTGTGAACCCTACTGGAAGAACAAGCCATCTGAAAGCTTTAAATTAATACGCGTTCCCACACACGTACGTCAAACATAGCATAAACAGCACTGTTATAATCTCAGACGCTCTTTTTTGAAATCTCTTCCACCTGTAATTGCTTTTAACACTGCTGGATGCTGCTCCCCCCCTTCGTCCTCTTGTTTCTTTGAGACAGCTTTGCCCATGACAAGTTAACAGCCCTACCGGAATGAAAATGGTGCCAGTCCTTTTGTCTCTCTGGCAGATGGAGCCGGCAGTATGCCGTTTTAAAATCAGCCTACGGCACACGGATTCCATAACAAACAGGGAAAATCTCTCTGATCACAGTCCATCTTTTGCTATTGTCATTCACAGACCATTGGCTCGATTATTAGCAGCATCGCATTCGGTACGCGCCCGCCGCGCGTCAGTGATGCAAGAGTCATGTAAATCAGTCATAAAAGCAAGGTGTGAGACCCTGGCAAGCGAGAGAAAAGAATGAAGCAATATTTCCGAATTGATTTGGCACGTCGTGGGGTTTGATGTTTTTTTCAAAAAAACGTGTCCCCTGTTGACATCAATCTGTTCACCAATTTCCTCTATTGCCACTTCGAAGATGAGTGCAAATGAATGATTTATGCCGCGGCTTCCACCAAATCAAAGATACAAAACTGGTTGCTTATTTTTTGCAACTAACTGTGCATGAAAGACTCTAGCGTGTCTCATTTAGAGACAAATGGACAGAGAGACAAGGAGAGGAAGCTCATTTCAATGAAAGCCGTTCTTTCATTTCAGTCTAAGCTGCATTTTTGATTCAACCCTTAAAGATGTCATACGGTCTCAAAGGGGTCGGCAATGCACTTTGAAGAGCTCATTGAAATAGGATAAGTGGTTTAATTGCAATTAACCATGAAATGAGGGAGTAAAGCAGTCTAGACATTGTTTCTAATTTGTCCAATGGTGTGCTGTGCTTCCACAAACCATCTCCATTGACGGCCATTCAGAAGTAGCCAAAACACGTTTTTGCAAGCACGATAGTATATTCTACAAATTGACAACTAGACATTGACATAAATATGACATGACATAAGGTGCTAAGTTAGTTGTCCAAGACAAAATCTCACTCATTTATGTTTTTTAAATATGTACTTTCTGCTAACTGAGCAAATATTTCTCCTTTCTCTTCAGCCACTGTTTCCCACTGTCTCTGGCTCTGGCTTCTCTTTCTGCACAGCTGTCACTCAAAGATTGAAGAATAGAAGCCACACACACCCACAGCTCCTGAAACCATGTTTCTGTTCCAGAACCAAGTGAGTTGCCTCGTTATCTTTTGTCTACATAGGCAGCTACCTTACCAAAACAGAATCAGAAGTGTCTGAGGAGAAACACTGTGCATGGGCAACCACCAGGACGTTGAGGTTTGCCTGGTTAGTATGGACCCATGGTATGAACTACTATTAAATTTAAAGGGATACTCCACTATTTGGAAATAGACTCATTTTACAACTCCCCCAGAGGTAAACAGTTGAGTTTTACCGTTTTCGAATCCATTCAGCCAATTTTTTGATATTTAGAAGAATGTCAGTAACCAGAGAGTCTCTGGTCTCATTGACTTCTTCAGTATTTTTGTTTTCCTACTATTGAAGTCAATGAGACCAGAAACTGTCTCAATGAAACCAGAAACTGAGACCAGAAACGGGTTACTGATATTCTTCTAAATATCAGAAAATCGGCTGAATGGATTCGAAAACAGTAAAACCCAACCGTTTAACTCTGGGGGAGTGGTAAAATGAGCCAAAAAATTTCCCAAAAAGTGGAGTATCCCTTTAATGTACTTTCTAAAATGTTATTTTGTCAGATATATACACTGCAAAATATATATTGCAAAAAAATAAATCATTATTATTTTTTAAGTTAAGATAAGTATTTGCGCCAAGAAATTATAGATTTTTGCCAACCCATTCCCAAACTTGTACGTTTTATATGATGTAATCGTATATCATAAGTATGTTGTGTTATATGGTCAAATGAGGTGGCTCAAAGATTCAGAAGAGCTGTTTTTTCAAGGCACACACTGTTTTTCTTAGTTAAAAATGCTGTCTTGTGTGATAGAAATATTTTATGTAATTGGTATTTTCAACATTATATGTACAGAAAAATGCAGAATAAGGATGCAAAAAGTGCTCAACAGTACTAACAGTCATATGATTAGCTTATTAGATCATTACACACCAATCACCAGAACAAATCACAGTGAAAATGACTGAGTTTTACTTAACAGTGTGATTAAAAACTACATGTATCTTTCTATTCAGGAGACTCACTTGGTTGTTGTGGCCATTGATCTCCCTGCCATGAATAAAACTTTATTTCTATAAAGAGCAACTTGGAAGTAGTGTCAGGTATATGCTGCACATCTGAGAAATGGATTCTACGCTCAAAATACAACAAAAGAAACAGCTCAAGTGTGATTGAGGTAGTGATGGTAGCTTCTTGACAGGACGCCGTCACCTTACTTCAGGGAAGTATTGTGTTTTTTGTAAGTATTCAAGGATTTAGAGAATTACCTCGAGATAACTGTAGTTATTATTTTTTAATAATTGGATGTTGTTTAAATTGTCCATGGTGAAGAGGTCAGATTAAGTAGGTTGTATTCGTATTAAGAATTTCCACGACACTTGCTAAGCTGCTCAATATAGGGTTTGGAACAGAGCCCCTGTCACTATGTCTGAATGAGCCTCACATGGTTTTCCTGACCTGTAGGAAGCAGAGTGAGGGTCATATATCCTGGAAGACACTGATATGTGGAGATACAGCAGGTTGATTTTATTGTGACCTTTACCTGAAATTGCCATCCGTTGTGTTTGTGAAGTTTGAAAATGCAACTGTCAATCATGCATGTTCTTTGCCGTCACTCTGATCTGTTATGGAACAAAACTCCTGCGCAGCTAATTTCATGTGATACACCAAACACCAATGGCTGTGTCTCAGACAGCTTCATGGTCTCATCTGGTCTTCAATATCACTGATATCACAGCACACATAGAGAGGGAGAGAGACGGGGGAGGGTAAGACAAGGATCTATGGACAGAACAGATGGTGCCGAATAAAAACATACTCTTTTATTTTGATTTTTTCTTTGAATCTAAAGAAATGGGAAATGTTGTGGTCTCGATGCAAGACATATATCTCTCTCATTGTTTTTTTGTTTTTTTCTGCCAATTTGTCACTCTGTCTTAGAGTCTACAAAGGTTTATTAGCATGATTGTTGACATTTCCAATACTGTCAATGCATACAAAGTACTTTAAGTACAGAAATAAACAAAGTAGAACAAATGAGACAATAAAGTAAACAGTGAAGAAAAAATGAGACTATAAAATAAATATATGTAGAGTCTGAACAGGACAATATGGGGAATTTGTATATAATAATTAATAATTGATAATAACTATTCATACAGGTTTGGACCAGATCAACTGTACAAATCATGTGATCATTATCAATTCTCCTCCAGAACTAATTTCAGAAACAAGAAGGGGAATTTCTGGCCATTAATATTACCTTCCTGTTTTACAAAGATAGGCTGCTAACATTAGTTAAATTACTTTATACACGAATATACATGAATCAGTTAATGAATATAAAATAATTTAATAAAGGCAGACTAAATATACAATTACTAAGGTTACATGGCATATACAAACAGATAATGAACAAAATGCGGAAAGTAGTTTTAAAGTGAAAGAAAAAGGGTGATCGAGTGAGAGAGAGTGAGAGAGAGAAGAGAAGTTTGGCAAAAATTCACCTGGACAGTTTAACCCTTTCAGACAACATGGAAAAACACAATCTTAATGCTCTGAAAGCTCGATAAAGAAATATACTTGCAAGTGTACTGTATATGGTTCTCTTGTGTTGATGAATAAGGCTGCGCTTACTGAGTGGCCTTCCCGTGTGTCGTTGGAGTGTCACGTGGTTTGAGGATTATCCGGCACGCGGACGTTCAATCACGAAATTCGTTTTTGTTTTTTGTTTTTTTTTTTGTGTGTGTTTTCATTTTATATATTTTTTCATCATTTTAACAGGACCACTGACTGAGCCCATACATAGGTGTACCAAGTTTGGTAAAATTATCTTGTTCCTTTCAAAAGGGGTTAGATGTTTTTCTAATAGTGGCCACGCCCACTTCAAATGGTTTGGCGTCCCATCATGGACGTGAATCGAAATTTAGATTTGTTTTTTCTTTAATTATTGACAATCAGATTCCAGAGAATCTCCCTGCACTGGTTTGGTTCCGATCGGGCGAAAAAACTAAGACTAGTTCGCAAAAGTAGGGTTTCTTTAAAAAAAAAAAAACAAATTCAAAAATACCTGAAAATTGCTGTTTTTCAGCTGAAGTCAGTTTAGAGTTGATTCAGTTCTGTCGTAAAGATCATCAATTATTAAATTAGTTCATTTCATCTAGTTCTGCAAAAAATGATGTCATCATCCAGCTCAGTTCAGTTCTCATTCAACAGTGTCAGTACAGTCAGTTCAATAATATTGTTGAATATTAACTTGGTGACACCTTTCCTTGGTGGATACTACCATCCCAAGTCTATATGACTTACGATTTGGTCTGTCTAATCACTTTTAGGGGGCAAAGCTGATCCTTGGAAATAATAATACATTTCATGAGAATGTAGGAAAAAAAGAAAAAAATATTTAGAGTCCTTCTTTTTGCCCTTTCTGGGTTACTGTCTCTCTCTCTCTTTCCCTCTCACACTTATGTTTCTTTCCCATTCTTATTTATTACATTTTTCAACACCTACCACATTTCCATGGCAGGGATTCATTAAGTGCAGACAGTAATTTTCTTTTAATTGATTAAAGAAAAAAACACCAAGACCTTGCAGGAGCTTTTAATTATACATACAGTTGGGATGAGACCAGTAGAATACAAAATTTCCTCTTATTTGGTTCAATGTTTTTCAAAGGATGTTCGACTGGCCACTAGTAATGGGTTATTGATGTTTCAGAAACGATTACTTACATGTCTCAAACATTGGAAACTAGGAAGCATTTAAAAGGAACAATGTAACTTTTTAAATGGCTGTAGAAACCACTAATCTGCGCCTTTAATAACCATGGGATTTTTAAATGTAATTCTAGGACTGTATGCTGTTCAGCATTCGATTTGATTTTGATCTAAGAAATAAGATTGAATTTTAAACACATTCTGAAAAAATGACAGTATAAATAAATTCCTAAATAATAATAATAATAATAATAAAACATAGGCAAATAAATAAATAAATATGCATACATAGAGACTGTACGTGTCGCTGAAGACATATATTGCATTTCTAACTCGGCTGTGCCAAAATATTTCTGCTTCCCATGAATTCTTTGCAGATACCGTGTTAATCATGTTTTACAGTATTAGTTGGACCGCCAGAGCATGCCAAGCCCACGTTCCCTTGCACCGCATCACTGTACGTTCATAATAAAAATTTCAGCTTTTATTGATGGTGTGGGCTCACTGGGCCTGTCACTTCATAAGTTAGCCTAAAGCACTCTACACATCTTCCTGTAATGAAATATTTACAATCAGAGCAGAAATGCGAGATGGCTGCCCACTGTTAGCCCCTTGGTAATTATTTGAATCCTTGGGCAAAAGACAAAAAAAAAAAAAGATGCTTGGAATAAAGAGAAGATTGTATTTTTTATTAATATTATTATATCAGAATCCTGGGATCTTGCTGACTGATTATTAGATGGCTGCTGTAATGATTTAGGAGGTTTTCAAAAACAGCGAGAGCAGGGCTACTAAGGGGCCAGAAAACTAAATAAATACTATACTATATAATACATGGTATACCGTCGGTGTATGAGTGAGTGAATAGGTGAATGTGAGGCTTTAATATGTAAACCGCTTTGGTGGCCATTGGGTCTGTGAAAGCACCATTTAAATGCAGTCCATTTACCACTTTACCATTTACCATTTATATTCAGTAATATATAGGCCTACTGAAGCAAGTAGACTGTGTGTTGAATTTTGTGTGGTGAAAATCTTGTATCACAGTATAGTAATTTTATTTAATGTCATCGGTATCATGATTGTTATTTTCGGAATTTTTGAACCCAGATTTTTTTTTTTTATTAAAATAAACAAAAATCTTGAAATGTATTTTTGTTTTTGTTTCACAACCAAATTAACTATATATTTTACAATTAAATTATTTCGTGTC
>JAOTRC010000039.1:24051321-24065931 GCA_027497675.1 Cyprinella lutrensis
GGTACACTTTTGTACCTAAAGGGTGCATATTGGTACCATAATTGTACAAATATGTACCATGAAGGTACCAATATGCAGCCTTTAGGTACAAAAGTGTACCTTTTGAAAAGGTAAGAGCATCCTGAGGTCAGTACTACTCCAAACAAGTGTTTCATGAGCTCATCACGTCAGAGATGAGTTTCCATTCAATGCATATTAAAATCATGGTATCGGATAGGGATGGTAATACACATGGCCACCTCAGAGCGCTGACATTTTCCACACAAACATTTGACGCAAATCTGAATGCAGTCAAAGTGCTTATTTCTATCTGAATAACATGAGACATTAATTTGGATTTCAGTCCTGCCCTTTCTGAACATTGTCTTGTATATTAGTATAGTATTAGTACATATTTAAAGAATATTTCTGTGGTTGTGATTATATTTATTAGAGCAGTTGTAGGTCTCAGGTGCAAGTTACCTTTTGACATTAGCAGCAAATGTCAGAGAGCAGAGCTGATATTTTGTGTAAATCCCCAGAATTAACATACTGGCCTCTTTAATGCACAAATGCACATTGTACACAACACTATCACCTCCAATGAACCATGACGTATGGCGATCCACCGTCTTTGCACGGACCCATGCTGTGAATGCATGCAAAGAATGAATGACCTAATAAGCAGCACCCAAGCTGTTCAGTTTATTAAGGTGACATGCTATTAACTTTATAGAGTAATAAAAAGTAGGCCTATTTTTTTTCCTTGAAGGAGTTTTCGTGGCAAGTGGCTGAACGAAGTGAGATTGACAAGCACCACTCACTCACTTTCTTGTTTTTATTTGGTAGCCTAGTTTTCTTTTTCTATTGTAACTAAATGTCCATATAGGCTAGTTATTATTCTTTTCATATCAGTTTTAGTTTCAGTCATTTTAGTTGACCTACATCAAGTTAAACTAAATTAAAACTAGTGATGTTGGTTTGGCAACTAACTGAAATAAAACAAGTTTAAGTTGTTCTATATTTTATTTCAGTTAAAGCATATTTAATTTCTATTCAAATCGGGGCTTGGTGGGCCATAGTTTAAGGACATTAATTATTATTTAAGTTGCTTATTTAAGTAACAACAATTGTCATGAGCAGAAGGTTCAATGAAACTAACTGTTAGACCTGTTAATATAACTATTTTATCTATATTTTTCTACTACACGTGATCTTTATGTAGGCTACTTGACTACTGAGGAAATCGCCGTGCCCTCAAATGCAAATAGACACCTTTAGCTAATATTTAATCTACTACACTGCTGTCGATAACCTTACAGATGCGAGACAAAAGTTGATTCCAAGCACATATCAGCCCAAAATCTTAAGGTCCTTTCACAGAGTATATGCAAAATACTTTTAAGTCTATAAATGTGTCGTCTACTATATATAAGTAAACTATAAAGTCTTTAGTAGTAACGTTAGTAGGCAGAGCCAGGCTCTGGGCAGAGCCATAGAGAGAAAGTTTGCTAACAGACATTACTAAAGAGTCTCGAGAAGGATAATGCAAAACGTCTGTCTAAATCTAAATCCTGCTCTTCTAGAGGTCATTTAATCTGATTATATGATAGGTTATATGTATATTGTTATATCGTACAATTTTAATACCATTAGCAAAATCGAATAGCATTATTCTAAAGTTCATACAGGTTCACAGTCACAGAATGTGATCTCATCTGTTATCGATTGTTTTTGTCTGCAGTCAGAACTCGCGGGAAGGTTGAGTCTCATCAGGACAGAAAAAGAAAACAAACCCAACTTTTAATAGTAAAAATTTTCTCCCGGGTATGTAAAGCAACTTTAAAATGATCGGTGACCAGCCAAACCGGTGTTTATTCATAAGTGCATCTCAATCAGATGTTTTGTGGTTGTATGTTTTGTATGGTTTACAGTTGAGATTATCGTAACGGTGTTTTCATGGCAAATGTAATATGTATACCTGCATCAAGTAAATAAATCAATAATATATTAGCATATTAGTTTACAGGATGTCAGAGGAGCTTCTCCATAACGAAGATAAAGAAACAGTAAGTTCTTATGTTTATATATTTGTGGAAGCACCATTTGACTTATGAAACTAACCCGGATGGTCATAATATGTTTGGACATGGAAGTTACAGTTACCATGATATTCTTTGAATTACACTAGAGTAAGTACTATATAAATACTATGTACCTTTTTCAACATACTTGTCTTGGTGTAGTCCCATGGTATTAACATGACATCCACTCTGTACCGTAGTAGTACTTTTAAATGAGGTACCATATATTATTATTGCAAGATTAACATTTATTAATTGTTTAATGTTTTTACTGAACATGACAGAGGCAAAAAAACATCATTTGTCATTAAATTATTGTTTTAGTTGAGGAGACGACTGGAGCATCTTAAGCGAGAGTATGAAAGGACAGCACAGAGACTGCAGGTATTTGTGATTGATTATGCAAGAATTAGTCAAACTGATGTTTATATATGCAGTATAAAACAGCTTGAATTGTCATAAAATTGAACTTGAATGTTGTGTGTTTTTTAGAGAGCAGAGCATCATGATGCCACTTGCATGCGTGTGCAGAACAGAGACTCTGAACACACCACATTTACACAGATTGATTTTGCACACACATCTGAGTCATTTATTGAGACTTCTTCCATGCCGATGCCAGAATATTCTGAAAACCATCACAATCTGCAATTACGGACCAGTAAGGCCAGCATCTTCATGGTGAAATCAAACATGAATAGTTACAGAAAATAGATTTACCAGTTTTATTTTATATATTGATTACAGTATTATTCATATTTTGAATTAGCTTTAATTTATTATATTCCTAGATTTAATTAAAATTTTAGTCTTAGTCATTTTGTTGTGTTCCTTTGACATTTTTATTATTAAATATTTATGTTTGTCTTTAATTTATTTTTATTTTAGTTATTTTAGTACTTTTATATGCAACATTTTTTTTTATCTAATTAAATGTTTTATTTTATATTTCATCTTTATTTCAATTAATGAAAACAGTTTTTATATATACTTTTTTAATAGTTTTAGTATTTACAATGTTAACCGCGCCTTTTTTCATTATTACTAAGCTAAGGCACTGTATATAAGTAGCTGAATGTATGAACCAGCAAAACATCTCATAGACTTGCATTTAAAAATTATCAAAACATTTATTTACCCAGACTTAGTTGAACTTGTAATGATATTGTCATTGTTAAAGGCTGTTAAAATAAAAAACAAAGTTGTTAAATGCATAACAGTATGGTAATTAATTCCAAAACTAATCAACTGGTTTTCTTTTTGCTGTTTCAGACATAGTTGCAGGAAGAAACAGCTCTGTTTTTTCTACCGTACAGAAAATCCCTGCCATATTGCAACTTGCAGAGATTGCGTCCACACCGCCTCTGTGCTCCCCTGCATGCTGGCGAAGCCCTGCCCACCGCCTGCGATCTAAGCGCAGTCGATTGCGCCTACAGAGCAAAGAGCGAGAATCAGACACTGACGTCAGCCAAGAGAAAGAAAGAGATAGAAGTGGAGACCATATTAGTGAAAAGGGTAGTGAATGTACCGATAAAGAGAATGGTCGAAAAGGAGTGAGAAATGAAGTCGAGAAGGACTGTGAAACGAACAAAGAAAGAAAAATGATGCCAGCTGAGTGGGAGAAAAATCAGGATAGGCCCATAGGAGTAAGGACAGATTGTAAAATTGCTAAAGCATCACAAGAACCGGAGGATGATGTGAAAAGAGAGGGGCGTTGGGAATTAAACTCCTCTGTGATCCAGTCAGATAACAAACTAATGATTTCAAGTATAGAAAATCATTTAGAAATTCAAAACATACACTGTAGCCAGGAAGAGGTTAACGTACCTCAGATTGATTGGCCTGTTGAGAAAAAAATGCGATCAAGTTCAGCAGTGTCTACTCAAACCTCATCTTTCCCTCGAGCAGTGCAGATTACTGACAAATCAGAAGAGACGCTTAAACAAACTAACCAGTCGTTCACAGACTCCAATAAAGGTTATAATGACAGGATTGATAGTAAAGATTCCTCGTTTTCATCTGGCATTCTGGACTCTTGCACGCTGGTCGAGGGTTTACCGTTTCCTGTGGAGTATTATATTCGGACAACGCGACGTATGGCTGCATCTCACAGCTCTATCGATCTCGATGCTGTGATTTACAGCCAGCTCACTGGGGGGCGGGGCAGACGCAGGCTCAGCCAATCGCAAGTGAGCGGTAGAGGTCACATGACCCCAGAGCGTTCAGAATCAGTCTGCAAGTCCACAGACCAGGCCAGACGCAGAGGAAGAGGTCGGAGAGGGAGGAGAGGCCGTAGAAGAAGCGTTGTATGTAGGCCTACATGTGCCAAAGCTGCTCTAGATATTACGATATCAAATCCTGCAAGTGATTCTCAAGCAGATTCAGAGTCTCTAATAGAATCAAAGTCTGACACCGAATCTCTCAGCCTATCAGAATTGGTCCTTGAAGGGCCACAGGTAGAATCTCGGTCAATCCAGTCACCTGGGCCTATAGTGAGTTTGAGGACAAGTCCCGAGCAAGGAGTTACTCAAGATTTCCCAGATTCTCAGCTTTCCTTTGATTCCCAACTGCTTGTGGATTCTGATATGTACCAGGCCAGATGCAGAGGAAAAGGTCAGAGAGGGAGGAGAGGCCGTCGAAGAAGCACTATAGGTAGATCCTCATGTGCCAAAGCTGCTCTAGGTTGTACAATATCACACCCTTCAAGTGATTCTCAAGCAGATTTGGAGTCTCATATTGAATCAAAATCTGACTCTGAATCACCCAGCCAATCACAGTTGGTTCTTGAACGTCACCGGACAAAGTCTTGTCTAATCCCGTCGCCTGGGCCTACCGTGAATTTGAAGACAAGTCCAGAGCAAGGAGGTCCTCAAGATTTTAAGCATCTCCCAGATTCTCAACTTTACTTTGATACCCAACTCCTCCCGGGTTCAAGTTTATACCCTATTTTCCGAAGAAAACGTGGACAAACTGGAAGAGAGTTTCAGACAAGTTCTAATAAAGATGGTAAGATTTATTTATGAATGTATTTTTGAATTGATTCCTAGCTCAAACAGTAGAGCATGGCGCTAGCAATGGCAAAGTCATGGGTTCAATTCCCTGCTTGAACATAATGATAAAATGTTTGAATAAAGGGCATGCATTGACGTCACTTTCCTGCCGAGACATGCCCTCTCAGCCTGACTGAGTGGCAAAACGTCTTGTAACATGACTTGTTTCATTTATTCATTTACATTTATTCATTTAGCTGACTCTTTTATCCAAAGCTACTTACAATTGCTATATATGTCCAGCGCAGTCTCATCCCAAGATGTCATATAACTGACATCTTGGGATGTCTTTTGACCATACGTCAACATTCGCCTTTTTAAACGTCGGTTAGATGACGTTATCGGATCCTAACCCTACCCCAGACCTAAACCTAACCTTAAACCTACCCCGTCACCTAACTGACGTTAAAGGTAAAGCGTCAGTTGTATGACGCCCCGGGATAGTCATCTAACCGACGTTTAAGGGTACCCTAAAAAGGCGGATGTTGACGTATGGTCAAAAGACGTCCCAAGACGTCAGTAATATGACGTCTTGGGATGAGACTGCGCTGATATACTATATACTATTAACTATTTACTATATAGCCTTTTGCAAATTGTTTTACAGACATGCATAAAGACACCAAATACACTTTAAGTGGATGTTACGCATACTTGTCAATATTTCTGATGAATATTAAACATGTTTGATGGTGACGCGTATCCAGTATTGAATGATATTCAAGGAAAAACACATTTTGCGACAAAAAAAGCAGGTTTCAGTCAAATGTAAATATCTCATATGCATCAAAATAAATTCTTTCTATATAAATGTTAAAGTGTTTTGTACCATGCCTCAAGAATCAACTTTCAGATAAACTACAAAACTTTCTGCAACACAGATATGTTTACATTCTCTGAGCTGAGGCAAAGGGGAAATTTAGTATAACTACTCAAAGTAAAGTAAGTGAGAATAATTGCAGGTTTTAGCGCTTTGAGTAGAAAGTGAAATTATGATCGTGCCTTACAGCTCCTTTCCTCATTTTACAGTTCTTTGCTCAGCAGATCCCAATAAATCATCTTTTGGAGAGTGGAATCTGTTAAGATGATAACTGGTGGCACAGGTGAGTTTAGTAGGCCACAGTGATCCAGCCCCTGAGGGTCTCGAGGCATGTGAGTACTGACTCTTGACACCTTATTATCAGTAAAGTGAGCTCTCAGAACTCAAGACCATCGTCACAGACGCTTTACAAACCCCTCTGCTCAGAATATCTATTCCCTTTACATGCACTATAACACCGACTCGCTCTCAGAGGGGAAAGATGCTCTACCCTTCATCCATATTCAATAGGAAAGAGTTTCTTCGGACACTTCTCTTTATCTGACCTCTAACCTTTCTCTCTCAGTTTAGTTTAGTTTCAGTTAAATCTGAACAAAAATCTGTGTTCAGAGCTCCCCACAGAGCTCACTAAACACCAGCAACAGCCTGAACCGTTGATACAAGGCAGGATGGATCCAGGCTTTCTTGTTGTACCAAATTTTGACCCTATCATCTGAATGTTGATGCAGAGGTCAAGATTCATGAGACCAATAAGGTTTTTCCAATCTTCTATTGTCAAATGCAGGTGAGCCGGTGTAAATTGTAGCGCCAGTTTCTTGTTCTTAGCTGACAAGAGTGGAACCGAAGTGGCTTCTGCTGCAGTAGCACATCTAAGTCAAGGTTCAACATGGTCGTGCGTTAGGAGATGCTCTTCTACAGACCTCTATTGGTTATTAGAGTTGGTTATTTACTGTTGCCTCTTTATCAGCTTAAACCAGTCTGACCTCTGGCATCAACAAAGCATTTTCACTCATGAAACTGCCACTCACTGGATATAAAGTGCCACTCACTGGATAGTCATAACCTTCTCTGTAAACCCAAAATATGTGGATAAAAAAATCCAAGCTGATCATCAGTTTCTGAAATACTCAGACGGGCCTGTCTGGAACCAACAACCAGGCATGGTCAAACCCCTTAAATCACCTTTCTTCCTCATTCTGATGGTCATTTTGAATCTTGTCTGCATACCTAAATGCATTAAGTTGCTGCCATGTGATTTGCTGATAAGATATTTGCGTTAACAAGCAGTTGAACACCTAATAAAGTGGCCGGTGAGTGTATTTAGTCAGGAAATCAAAACATACTGATCTCGATACTGATGTTAACACAACCTTTGCTCACTGGATGAAGGAACACAGTCATCATGTGGTCACTCACCAGTGTTGGCATAATGCAACTCACATTAACTCCTGAGAGCCACTGATCTTCAGCCCCTCACACAGTGTTTATCGACAAAATATGAATGGCCTCAGTGTGTCAGCCTGAACGAACACACATCAGTACACCTTTCTCAGAGCAGAGCTGGCGTTTAACTCACACACTGCAGTGTGAAGGCAAACTGAGACTCCTGAGGGTGTAAGTGTGTGTGGGTTTGAGAAAGAGAGAGTTTGAGACTGAGACACAGCAGGGTGTCAGCAGTCACCCAGAGGCTCCTCCATCATTAGTGCAGCCCTTCCTCTTCCTACTGTTACACAGAGAAGAATCTCACCAACTAACTTCTGAATCCAACAATCCAAGCATCTGGCAGCCGTCTGTATCTCCTGAACAGAGCAGATTTAGTGTGGCCACCATACAGAGCTCCTTCATTTATTTTTCTCGAGGGACTCGTATTTGCCTTTCAACAACTCACTCTCTCAGTTCTCTCTTTTTTCGCCACATGTAGTGTAAAGCAACAATGTTAGTACAGATGTTAGTAATTCTACATAGCATGGTGCTGTTAAATGTTTCATTCTGATTACATCTAAATGAATCATCACATGAATTAAAGCTACACTGTGTAACTCTTTTAGTTTATTCTTAGCTAAAAACACTTCTTTCAAAAATGTGTGTGCTCATTAATGTATATTTACTTCGTTCAAGTAATAAAGTATTTTCGTGAGTGTATTGTATATATGCCATTGGAAATACATACGGGTAAGGCGTTCTAATGTCGGTAACCATGTTCCCCTCCATCTTGAATGTACATTAGCCAAAGAGGGACATACCCGTTAATTCAAGCTTCACCTTTCGCGTTTATGTTTGAGTTAACACTCATGGACGAGGTCGAACTGGAAGCCATGTTAATCTTGGAACATTAGCCACCGTAGGAGTTAAAACGAATTCGGAATTGAGCGGAACATAAACTAATATATTTTTTAAAGTATATATTAAAAAATCACACAGTGTAGCTTTAACTAAATGAAGGAGTTCCAGGCATGCTTTGCAATAGCATCATTAATAGCCATAGGAGAAGTTAGCATGCAAAATATAACATCATTTTCTAAAAACACTACCATTTAAAAATTTGGGGTTGGAAATATTTTTAAATGTTTTTGAAAGAAGTCACCATAGGTTTTTTTTTTCTGCCATGGAATAAAACAATTTAAAGGTAATTGGGACTTTTTTTCTCTCTCAATAACGAGAAAAAAGTCAGAATTGTGAGATGTACAATTTCGCAATTATCTTTTAAATTGTTTTATTCCATGGCAGGAAAAAAATCTATAGTGACTTCAAATACGCAAATGTATATCTCATAATTCTGACTTTATAACTCGTAATTGTGAGTTTATATCACAAAAATTTTGGTAGATGTACAATTCAGAATTCAGAAAAAGTCAGAATTTAGAGATAAAGAGTCACAATTACCTTTTCATTTTTTTTATTCTGTGGCGGAAACAAGCTTCTTTAGTCTATTATGCTCATCAAGGCATTTATTGTTCCTTATCATCATCGTTGAAAACATTATTTTTGTGGAAACCATGATACAAAATCAGGATTCCTTAATGAATAGAAAGTTCAAAAGAAACTTTGAAATAGTTTTTATTGTCACTTTAATTTCTTTGGTTAATTCAACTTGTGGATTACAAGTGTATAAATAGTATTGTACATCCAACAAAATTATTATTTTTTTAAGTGAGTTTTTTTTTTTTTCACAAAAAAAAGACTTGGAAATATGCACAGTCAGCTGAGACCCGGTGAGTCTCTGATCCTCGGCACCCCAGGCTATCCAATCATACACATTAATGGGCGTAGATTTCGGGGGGCGTTAGGCACTAGTCCAAATCAATATTTTAAGATGACAAAATTGTCCCCACCAATATTTTAGCAAACTCATTGGATCGATTCTGACAGCCAGGACGACAGTACAAGAGACGCCATCATTTGATTGGCTGAAAAATCGAGGGGGTGGTGTGGAGGTGGGATGTCCCCACCAAAGCTGAGACCAAACACGCCCTTAAAAACACTGCATTTTACTGAGACACAGAGTCATGCAGAACTATGATGGATTTAAAACCTCACTAAAGGCGTGTGCCTCAGTATTTTCCAGAAACAATAAAAACAGAGCGCAACCTATGCTGGAGGAATTGCAGCCCGATCAGACGTCAGAGCACATCGGCTAATCGTCTGTGTGTGAGGATTACCCACAGGATCAGTCCCACCACAGTCTCTGCACCTATTCAAGAGCAACCGCAGCAATTTTCCTTAAGATTTCACCCCGAAACAATCTTCTACAGAGAGCTGATAGAGGAGGCTAAAGGTTGTTCCCTGCAACCACTCTGTGACATTTTCAGGCTCAGTTTAGACTACTGTTTCTCAGCGTTATTTCTCATGGACCGCCACATCAGTTACCAAATAATCTTCTAAAGAGCAGTGACTTTGCCTTTTGATTAACATTGAAAGAGATGTCAGCAGGTTTATTAGGCTGCTGTCACTTTAAGACCTAATGCGCATATCAAATATACACCTTATTGTCCTAACTGTATTTGGATGTGTCATTCGCTTCCAGTTATTTTTAGTAAACAGTTTGTTATTCTGCTTGATATTGCATAGCATTTCTTACATTTTAATGTAGTGTCTTAATTACACACACTGGTTTATAGAACAAACCGTTTTATAGTTTCCTCTACTTTTATATATTCTTCTCATTATTTCTCTATATCGGCTAATAAATCATAAGTCTCGTACACTCACAGAAAACACCTTACTTACATGTTGAAAAATGAGGTGGATACTGTTACACAAGCAATGCATTCCCAAACTGTTTATGCACTTTACAAAGACTGTTTATGTCCACAAAAAAACTTACAAGCAAATAACAAAATTACTAAAACTTAAACTAAACTAAAATGGAAAATATATATAAAAAATGTAAATATTAAAAGTATCATTACAGCATAAATATTTCTTTATAAATATACAGCATTTGTATTTCTTTTCCTTTTCCTTTTTCAGTATTTTTTTTAAATATATAATTATTTTATTTTATTATTTATTATTCACGCCTGCATTTGCTTTGTGAAATGTTGGTGTTATAAAGAGTTAAAAAAGTTACAAATAAAAATAAAGAATGATTTGAGCAGCCAAATCCCTTTGAATGTTCCTATCAGAAGGAGTTTGAGATTTAAAAACAAAAGAAAAGAAAACTGCACTGTAATGGACAAAGATGTCCATGTATGTTTAGAATAAAAAACATAGTACATCCCAAAAGCAAAGTGTCCCGATAGAAAATAATATACCGGATATATGTCACAGTTGGCATTTCGAAAGAAAAGCGTGTGTGTAACCAGCATTAGCAACATGTCTGCTACATCAGCTTGTGTCAACAGGTTAAATCTGTGGCATTTCATTCAATTCTGCATTCTAGATCAACAGCAGGCAGTAATTGTTGTGCAACCATGTGAACAAGTCACCGTACGAGGTTACCAAGGAAATAATACAGATTCTGGCATAGTGACAGATGTTCAGTGACATTCAGAGGACTGTCGCCAAGGACAGAGTATTTGACGAGCGAACCTGCAGCAAAGATCTATTATTGAGTTGCCGCCACACAGACCTTGGAATGTGGCGATAAGGACAAAAATCGTTAGGTAAACAATGCTTGAATACGACGAGCGCGTTTGCATGCAATTCCAATTGAGATCCTCAGGACTATCGGCTTGATCTCAACAAAGAGACTGAGAATAAAATTCCGCAGCATCAATTGTGTTGAGGTATTCGCTAGGCATTAAGACTGAACAAGACATTCAAGTCAAGTGCTTGGAGCAAAATCATATGCGATTCAAAAGTGTTCAAAGACTGAGAGAGAACATAAGTCATCAATTTATTTGAAGGTACTGTAGGCCTCGTTGGGCAGTAAGAGCCCGATTGCCTCGGGTGAACAGCGCTCAAACTTACGAGGTCGTCATAGAAACATTGCTTGCATTTCCTTTATAATTTCACATTGTGAAATGTAGTTTCAGTCCTGGATGAGAACCTGATTTGGTCTGAACTATCTGAGTCAACTAGGAATATCTGCCCAGGTTTGGAGTAAAAATATTCTACCAGAAACCCAAAAATACTCGGATTCAGTGTTTGGATCCAAACCACTGACCACAACATTCCAACATTCACAAATTTCTTTGGAAACCTTTGTAGATGAGAAAGATACCTTGTGCAGAGGAGAAAAATAATGAACTGTCGTGTGTGTGTAAGAGTAAATGTTTAATGCAAGTTCAGGAGGCTATTTCCAGCTACTGTATCACGAGCAGGCAAATAATTACATCTAGGAGAGCGAATTAAAAAAAGAGGAGTGAGCCGTGTAAACAGTGCTGACGATACTGATCAAACACAACATCCAACATCTCGAATTAGCTTCATTTGCTGCACAGAAAATAGAAACAAGCATGGAGGAGAATGTGAGGAAATTACATAGAAAAAAAAAACGTATTAGCTCTCTCCCCGCCATTGGCGAGTTTTCACGCCCATCTCTGGTTACATTATTATTCTATAGGGGGCGCTGTTATGCATCGTCTGAAACCGTAAAGCATCCTCGGATCCAAAAAGTTAAGAAATCTGCATAAATGCGGGCTGAATCCGTACTCGCATACTCTCTTGAGTTCTGACATAGTGAGTGCTGAAATATTATGTTCTATTCCTACCCTATCTCCCGACCAATTCGTACGAATTCGTACGAGTGATTCAAAAGTGTCTAATTCATACTAATTCATACAACCTCACTCGTACGAATTGCCTTAACCCACGTGATGGTTATGTTTAGGGGCGGGGTTAAGGGTAGGTCAATCGTACGAATTCATACGAATTGGCTAATTCGTAAAATATGTACGATTTCACAAAAATTTTACGAGTGAGGTCGTACGAATTGTTACGAATTAGCCACCTCGTAAAATTCGTACGAATTCACGTGAGATCGGGTTGTCTATTCAGTATGAATGTGTGTCGTATGAATGAAATCCAGATGTACTACATCTGCCATGTTGTCATTATTAGATATGACCTACCAGTGTCAGTCCCATTCATAAATCCCCTCCTTTGTCATCGTGGGATATAAAGTGTCCATCACATGCACACTTCAGAATCTCGCCAGAAGTATTACGTCATCTGGGTAATTTTTACTGTGAATTCGGACATTCTGGCCTACATTTTTGCAACATTCAGTTTTTCACCGACTACAGGAAGTGTGCAATTTCAGATGCAGCCCAGGAGGAGAGCATAGACGATTGCTTACAAGCTAACGTGATCATCAAATATTCAACAGGATATAAATCAAAACTGCCTAAAGTTAGAGAGTGAAATGTCGAACCTAGAAAGACTGTGAAGCACTGTGAAGCTTTGGGGTGTTGATGAAACTCCATCTACTCCATCTATGTTTTGATCATCCTTCAGAATTTGATCCTGACAAAGTCTTTGACAAAAATGCAACTTTCTCAGCTTTTTGTTCAAAATGTTGCTTTTGTGTGAAACTTACCCACATTGATTAAAAAAAAAAGAATAGATGAAGCTAGCTTTTGTTAGTTTTTTTTTTTGTTTGTTTTGTTTTTGTTTTTTTCAGAGCACCGGCTCTGTTCTTTCCTTTTTATATATTGTATGTTCACATGTTAAAATAACAAAATATTCTCAGGGCCATTTTTTTTTGAAAACTATCAAAAATGCTGGTGCAGACTGGCAACTTTTTAGTAAACACCAGTATATGGGGAGTAAATGGAAAAGGAAAACGGTGAACTTGTAAAAAATATTAATTTTCATATCAATTTCAATTTAGCACATACTTTTATCTCAAGCAATTTCTGATGCAAAGAGAAAGTAAGTGAAATGTAAACCAAAAAGTGCAAAAGCGGGAAAGAATTTGTGAAGGGAAAAGAGTGCAAAATAAAGTATTAAAAAGTGTTAAAGTAAAGAAAGAAAAGGCAAAAAAGTAATATACCGTATAGCAAAAACTGTAGAAAGTGCAAAAAAGAGTGTGAAAGTAAAAAGTAACTGTGATATAGAGAAAGTATTAAAGATATTGAATGTGCAAGACAAAAAAAAATAGTAAGTGTACAAGAAAGTCAGATAAAGAAAGATAAAGAGAATAGCGTGAGGGTAAAGTAAAGAAAGATGAAATTACAAATCCTTGTATTTTCATTCTTGAAACATTCTCATATGAAGGGAATCTTGCACACAAACCACTGTGATTGAGTTTCTCTGGACGTCCTCTAATTTACAATAACAGATTGTTGTCAGATCCAATATATATTTACTGTACAAAACCTTGTCAATTGCTCAACATGAATAATGACATTTTAATGTCTTTATTTACAACTCTGCTAAATGTGCTTTGACAGTTTTATTGTGATGATGGCAGGGAGCCCAACGTACATTATAATCAGCTATGAAAGGAATGCTCTGACATTGGAATGCTGCGGAGACTCCTTGACAGGGAATTATGCGGCGCACACGATTCCAGACAAAGCCCCGGATTCACACAAAACTAACTAGTTTTTAATTCCCGGTCAAGGACGGGTCACATAATCACAGCTCAGTGATGGACATAATATACTCTATTCATCTAAAGCTTATAGAGTCGGCAGAAAGCGTATAGAGGGCTCGAAGAAATCGGACGGCGAATTAACCCAATGAAAGACAACGTTCACTGATAACTGTGGACACAAAAGCACGCCCGGCTATAGCTGTGCGCCATCAGGCTGTGTTAACCGTATGTCATGTGCTCGTCAGCGAGAAGACTTATTGATCTTGGCAAAACTTGAGAGGCAAAGGCATATAGTATAGCGAACCCTGTCCTCATAAATATTCCCTGTGATACAGTAATATCTCCGCATACTGGCCCTCCGGGAGCGGACAGATGCAACGTTGCAACCGGGAACATGTGCGACATATGTAATTATGTGTAGGACATACTTCATAAATGTTTGATGTGTGAGGCGAAGCAAGATCTGGAGCAGTTTTCATCTTGTAGATGACAATCATTTTACAAAGTTTGCGATTGATGTTAAATAATTATTTGAAACTTAGCAAACTGGCAGCTCCAGTAGTGCCATGGAAACTAGCATGTATAAACCTTAAAGGGATACTCCACTTTTTTTTTTTTGGAAATAGGCTCATTTTACAACTCCGCCAGAGTTAAACAGTTGTTTTACCGTTTTCAGATGTATTCAGACGATTT
>JAOTRC010000039.1:24277465-24288600 GCA_027497675.1 Cyprinella lutrensis
TTTTAGTAACTACAATTACTGGGTAATTACTAGTACTAACCCTGAACCTACCCCTAAACCTACCCCTGTTCCATGTATATTAGCAATTACTTTCTAGGTAAGTACACTGTAAGTACCCTGTAAGTACTGTACTGTAAAAGGAAGCGTTACCGGATTTTCTGTTAACAATGTTCCTTTTTTATTGTGACAGTGAGAATGACACCTATATCGGCTACCTGCCACTCGCTCATGTCCTGGAGCTCAGCGCTGAACTAGTATGCGTGTCACATGGCTGCCGGATTGGATATTCGTCACCTCAGACTCTTGCTGACCAGGTACAAACACACAAACATACACTTTACTCATGCTATTGTGACATCATCACCATGGCTCTTTTACAATCTCAGAATACTTTTGATTGCCAAAGCATTTGCATCATAACTGCAAACAATATTAACTTAAAAATTGCAATAGTAGCATCTAATGTGCAATATGCTCTCTTGTTTTGTCCCTTTTCCCACAGTCATCTAAAATTAAAAAGGGCAGTAAAGGAGACACCAGTATGCTCAGACCAACACTGATGGCAGCTGTTCCTGTAAGTACTCGCATTCACATAAGCGCACACAGTGGTCATAATTAGGATTCCTCGATTTAAATCGATTCTTATTTTGATGAACCTATATCAATTCTTAAAGTCCCCCTGTAGTAATAATTCTATCCTTTAAAACTCAAAATGAAAATAAATTCCTCATACCGGTAACTTAAAATAGCTTGAATGTAACTCTACACCATTGCCTCATTTAGCATATGCGGTTCTATGAATATGCAAATCAGCCCCGCCTCCACTCACTCGCACCAGCTCAGAGATCCACTCGTTGATGATCGTGACGTCAGAAACGCCAGCAATTTTAAATCATGTTTTTGAGACTGTCTTTGGTTCGCTGCAGTTTTAAAGAGAAAATACTCAGCAATGGTGTTGACGTGAATTTACATGGTTTGTCTTAAAGCATTTTAAAAACTTGATTTTCACCGCATAGGGACTTTGAATCCCAGGAATCAACTTTTTAGTCTGTGCTGTTTTCAGCTGATGTAGTTTTAGGAAGAAAAAAACTACTGTACCTGATAAATATCCAAATGAATCGATAGCTGATCACATTGAATTGAGAGCGGATATTTATCGAATCGCAAACTTGTAAATCAAATCGAAATTTGTGTCAATCAATACCCAGCTCTCGTCTTAATAGCTGTGAGCGAATTGTTTCTCTCTCATTCTGTCCGTGTAGGAGATTATGGACCGGATCTATAAGAACGTGATGACTAAAGTTGATGAGATGAGCAGTGTGCAGAAAACTCTCTTTGTTCTGGCATACAACTACAAGATGGAGCAGATCTCTGAAGGATACAGCACGCCTCTCTGTGACAGGTATAATACAATAATATTAACGTGATGTTTTTCAAAACTCGCTGGGTTTGTTTAGATGCAGGAATGTTTTTTTTTTTGGAATGTCCAATGTCATCTTGTTTTTGTGTTCCGCAGGCTTGTGTTCAAGAAGGTTCGCTCGTTGCTGGGCGGTAAAATGCGCGTGCTGTTGTCTGGCGGAGCTCCTTTATCTGCAGCTACTCAGCGTTTCATGAACATCTGTTTCTGCTGTCCTGTGGGACAAGGCTATGGCCTCACCGAGACCTGCGGAGCCGGGACCATCAGCGAGCGTAAGCATGGGGATTCACTTAGAAGTGAAGCTAGGACTCTGGACAGGAGTGTTGGGACTAAAGCAGTTGTAGCAATTTTCAATGATAAGGAAAGGAAGGCAAATGCAGTATGAGCTCTAAAATTAAAAGGTGTGTCAGTGCTTCAAATCAAGGGTGTAGGTTCTAGTATTAACATAATTATATAGAATTGAAATGATAAAGGCTTGGAAAATTATTTAGTCATTCATTCATTTATTTTTTAGGGTTTCTACAGGTCTTGAAAGGGTCTTAAAAAGTCTTAATTCTCGCTAGCACAAATTCTAAAGTTCTAAAAAGGTCTTAAATCAGAGCAGAAAGTCATGGTATTAAATGTTGCATGAACTGCAAAAAAAAAAAAAAAATCTTCCTCATAGTCCTGGGCGGTTTGACCAAATATTAATATCATGGTTTTTCCTAAGTCGGTTTTCCGGTTTATGATGTCAAATGATGTTCAAAGCATTTTTTTACTGGTTGAGAGAGGAATTACTGCAATAAATTTACTTAGGATGGTCTTTTTTATTGTCTATAGTTAATATTGGAGAATAGAATAGCGCCCAGTATAACCTAAACTTGTTCTTAATGTTCAAATAACATTCTTATACAAGCAAGAACGTTAATACGCCTAAAAAAAACTGGACGTTTTGAATGTTCTTAGAACATTTAGAAATAACGTTTTTACAACTTAATTGGGACGTTATGAAAATGTTCTTATAGCCTAAAAATGTTAGCTGGGGAAGAGGAGAGATTTGCATTTGCACTGAACAAGTTTTAAGTGCAGAATTCTCTGAGCAAGCCCAGAGAAAATAGACCTATTCTTACAAGAGCAGCGTGTATCTGAGAGCACACGCGAGCAGAGATTCGCGCTCGCGCATTATATTAATTTACTTTCGCGCTACAATAGTGCGCTCTCGACATTTGACAGGAAAATAATGCCATAGTTCTGCAGCATCCACTTTTCCTGTAACATAACTCCAGAGTGCTGCTGTTTGCTTTACCCTCGCCTCATCGTCGCTGCATAGAAGTGCAACATTGTAAAGGGTCCGTCTGAAACAATTTCGGCGGTGGAGCGTAACGTTCGTTCTGAACGTTATGTAATTAAATACATCGGTATGGCGGGATATTAAAAATGAACATTGTAACAAAAATATACACCGGTTTTCAGTATGAACCGGTATACCGCCGAGCACTACTTCCTTAGTATTTTTGTCCTCTTTTCCAATACAAATATCTAAAAATCTTTGATGCATTTACTTGAGATGCTAATGTAAAATTAAGTATTGAAAATAAACAAAATGAAGTGAGTTTTTGCTTAAAACATTTACATTTAGGCCCTGTTTACACGAGAACGCTCGCGTGTGAAAACGTAAAAATATTTTATGTGCCTTTCGTTTACACGGCGAAGGCGTTTTTGGGCTTAAAAACGCGAAAAAGTGAAACCACTCTCCAGAGTGGAAATCTTAAAAACACTCCATTGTCGTGCCTAAAGGGTAAAAACCAAAAAGTCTGCTAGACAGTGATGGCACAGATATGCTCACTGTGGCCACCTAGCCGCCTGGAGGGCATACTACCGAATTTCACACACTTTTGCGTCACCATATTCACGCAGATTTTCCACCCATAACGCTCATCTAAACGTAGAATAAAAAGTGATAACGCAACGACACTTTTGCGTTTTCTCTTGAGATTGTTTCCGTGTAAACTTAGCCTTGGAGAAATTATACAATGGGTTTGGGCCGAACTCTGAACTCGGAAATAACACGCCAAATATGCATTCAACTTAACTCCCACCAATTGTATGTAAGTGTGGACATATTGACTTAAGTATTCCCTTCAATTTATTCCTTGATTTTATTTAAGGAAAACAACAATCTGTTTTGTGTTATGTTCAGCTCTAAAATATTAAATTGGCTAGAAATAATTGATCTTTGACTGCAGTCTCTTTGGAATTAAAAACAATCCAGCAATCACAAACGACTAAGAAAAAGGTTATAGGAATTCATGGGTCAAAAAGTATGGGAACCTTGGGATTAATACATTTAAATCAATGGCACAGGGTCTTGAATAACCCTGGGTTAATCCAATGGTACTATTCATTAGATTACAGGAACCTTCAATGCCAGTATTAAAAGAGGGGAAATGATAGCTCATATAAAAATATGATGTAAAAGTGTGTTTATAGTATACTGTGTGTGTTTGTTTAGTTTCTGATTACAGCACTGGACGTGTTGGAGCTCCTCTGGTGTGCTCCGAGATCATGCTGAAGGACTGGGAGGAAGGCCAGTTCTGCTTTTTAAATATTAAGATACTGAAATTTGAAATCCTATTAAATTGCCCATTTCAGTTGCCCATTTTTATATCTTTTTCTTTCTGTCCATCCATAGGTGGTTATTTCAGCACCGATAAACCAAACCCACGAGGAGAGATTTTGATTGGCGGTCCCAACGTCACAATGGGTTACTATAAAAACGAGCAGAAGAACCGAGAGGACTTCTTTGTGGATGCGAACGGCCAGCGTTGGTTCTGCACCGGAGACATCGGGGAGTTTCACCCTGATGGCTGCCTCAAGATTATCGGTGTGTAGAGACACACATACACACAAACCATATTTCAAGACATAGGCCCGGTTAGATTAAGCCAGGAGTAGGCCTTAGTTCAATTTGGACATTTAGTGCATTTTCTCTCTTAGTTCGGTTTGTTTAGGCGTATATGAACACTGCAATCATGCTCGGATCTGCACTAAAACAGTCGCTCCGAGATCGCCTGAACAAGGTGGTCTCAGCCTGATTGAAAACGAGCTCTAGGGTGACGAACCAAGCAGTATCATCATTCATAACCGGAAGAGTGTTCTATAAAAAGAAGCAGTGTCTGATTCTGTGAGTGAGCACATTAGTCATCACAGTTGAAAACCACAGAGCATCTCTTCATCTTAAATTCTGCCTTCAGTTCAGTCAATCATTTTATCCCTTAAAACTCATCTTTTATAACCAAAATGATATATTTAAGCATTTGTTGCCTCGAAAAGAAAATCTTCATGCCTAAAAATATAGTTGAATGTAACTCTACACCATTGCCTTATTTAGTATATTCGGTTCTATTAATATGCAAATTAGCCCTCTCGCACCAGCTCAGAGATCTACTCACTGACGATCAGACGTTGACGTGATTGGTTACAAGGTAGTTTGTGACGTCAGAAACACCAGTGATTTCAAACCACGTTTTTGAGACTGTCTTTGGCCGTCTGCAGTTTTAAGGAGAAAAATGGTGTTGACTAAAACATTTACAGATGGTTTGTTTTAAAACATATTAAAAACACCACATAGACATATAAACAACATTAAAAGCTGGATCTTCACCACAGGGGGCTTTAAAATCATGTGTTATATAAATAAATATATATATATATATATATTCAGTTAGGGAAGGGCAGCTACATTCGTAAGTGTTTGCGTGTATCAGGACAGCTAAAGATAAAGATGATGCGGAGGAAACTCTGACCAATAAGAGGACAGCTTTACTCACATATGACTTGCATAAACACATTTGGTATGCTTTGAAATGTTGCGTTGTGAAAGCAAACCTAACCAAGACGAAAATGCAACATTTGAACCAATTAATTCACTGTTTCAGAACAAAGCAAACGATCTACAGGTCTGAAAACAGCCCTAAGTAGCTTTTATAAACGTGCCTTCAAAAAAAAAACATTACTGCTGTGCATTTTGAGACAAAACAACGGCATATTTGTTGATATCTCGGTCACGTGCAAGTTGCTATGAGCTGAACAGCTCAAACATGCATTTTAGTCTGGGACTAGCTTGTTTCATATTAGTTTTTATGTACATTTCTTTAAATGGTTTTGGCCTGTGTGTGTAGATCGCAAGAAGGACCTGGTGAAGTTGCAAGCTGGTGAATACGTGTCTTTGGGCAAAGTGGAGGCCGTGCTCAAAAACTGCTCGTTCATCGACAACATCTGTGCTTATGCCAACAGGTGAGTGCAAATGTGCCCATACATACTGTAACAATTCAGCAGTCGCACATGCTTCATTAATGAGATGTATAAACATTTCCCTCTCTACACAGTGACGAGTCGTATGTGATTGGGTTTGTGGTGCCCAATCAGAAGCAGTTAACCACCCTTGCTGCGCAGAGGGGCATCAGAGGATCATGGGAAGAGATCTGCAACCATCCAGAGATGGAGAAAGAGGTTCTACGTATCATCACAGACGCGGCTATAACAGGTCTGTCCACAACAGGGCAAAATAACAATTGTGTAAATAGAATATATAGATTTTGTTTGAAAGAAATGAATACTTTTGTTCAGGAAAGATGCATTCAATTGATCTAAATTCAACATTTAGAATGCCACAAAACGTCTATTTCGAATAAATTCACAACTGTTAGCAGCACAACTGTTTTCAACATTGATGTAATAATATATGTTTCTTGAGCAACAAATCAGCCTATTAGAATGATTTCTAAAGGATCATGTGAATTCACTGGCCCAATTCCAGTGAAAAACAATTCACTTAAAAAGTCACTATGTTTCACAATTTTGTTTTATTTGCTTGTCGTAAGCTACAGTTCTCATCACCATCATCATAAGGCTGTAAAATTGAAATATAATATCTTTGTCCTGATTCACAGGTAAGCTGGAGCGCTTTGAGATCCCAAAGAAAATCCGTCTGAGCCCCGAACCCTGGACGCCCGAGACGGGCCTGGTTACCGACGCCTTCAAACTCAAACGCAAGGAACTAAAAACGCACTATCAGGACGATATCGAGAGGATGTACGGTGGCAAGTGAATGAAACCAGGGGTCAGCCTGTGGTGTGATGTGGGGGGGAAGGGGTTTAGGACACACCATACCACAATGCCTATATACGACAAAAAACAACCCACAATCCTCTGCCTTCCTGCTTCCTGTGATGTTCTGCGATCAAAACAGTGACACTTGAATTCTGGTTATGGTTTGATGAGAGGGAACGAAGCGAAAGCAAACGTCACCTGCTGAAGCAGGTACTAAAATAGCGCACTTTTCTCAGATGATTCACGAGAGTGACTTCTGGAAAAGACAATACAAGCTACAGACTGTGAGACCCCACCCACTTCTCTCTTCCTTTTCTCTCATTGGCTGTCTTTGGTAGACACCCCGCCCTCATATTATTCTGTAGGATGCGCTTGATGATTCCACCCTACTGCAAAGCGGTCACACTGAATTGTCATCTCGAGTCTATGCAGGGAAGCGTTTTACAATTTTTGTTGCTTATTTCTTTGTTAGCTTAGATTTTTTTTCAAGGACTTATGTTTTGGTCTGAAACCGCTTTGTGAGCCGTGTAAGATTTGGACGTGTATGGAATGTTTCTGTTACAATGTTAATTTTTTTTTTTTCCCAAAATGAAGCGTGTACTTGACATTTTGTTACTTTGAACTTCGGTTTCTGTTGTTTACCTGTATCCAAAGGCTGTTACGGTTGCCCTGTGTGAAATTATTAATGTAGTTCAAGTGCTAGCGCACATGTGTACCTAGAAAGAGCTGCAGAAACAACCCTGACCAGGAGAGACCAGTATTAAACCGGATTAAGCTCTAATTCAACACCAAAGCAGTTTAAATGCTGCAAAGAGCTGTTATGGAGAGCAGTCCTAAGCCAGAGATGTGCTCTAATACAGAAAGCTATATTGAGGTTTTTGTTTTTGTCCGGGAAACTTAATTTAATCCAATTTCACTCCTATACATCATCCAGATTTAATGTGAATGCTTTGCATCTGAAAAATTCACTCCTTGTTACTGCTCTCCTAGTCATGTCTACAGGGTTCACTCAAAATGTATGACTCCATACTTACTTTGAACTCATTTCTGAATTCGTAAAGCCTTTATTCCTTTTTAAAATGTCATGTACAGTATGATGTCAGCCATTGTCGCATGGATGTTTTGCAAGGGAGCCAAGAGTTAAAGTGGAGTAGTTTTGGTACCCTTCTCGTTTTCTTAAACGGCCATTTTTTATTATATTGTGATATTGTCATTGTATGAAATGATTAGTGACTTCAACAAAGAGATGTGTGAATTTGAATGTGCAATAGAGTTATGTATTCGGAGACGCATCAAATGATACGCAGTCTGGCCCCGAGAGCATGAATGTCTCCAGCTTCCTAGATGTAACGGAAGAGACGCGTTTATTCTGATTCGGGCTGTGCAGATCTCATGAATTGACAGCTGATGCATTATGATTCGCATTTGACGTTGCATGATTCAGGAGATGTAAACCAAACAAGCTTCGAATATCTCGGACACTGACAAACGTGGCATTTGCGAATATAGGTCAAATGTTTCAAAATCTGTACATTTAATCATTATTTATGTGGAAAATGTACTATACTTGTTGATTTTTTTTAAGCACTTCACATTTTCAAGACAGTTTAACCTTTTGGGTTTTTTTTACATTTCTGGATTCCTTTTGGCACAGCTTTGGTGAATCTTTTGTTGTAGAAACACTCCAGCTTTACCATCACGACATGATGCTCTTTACTGAAAGTACTTTATTATTGTTGTTATTTGTGTTTGTCCTAAAAGGAACTGAAAGCAAATGGTGTTTCTAAGCTAGACAAGTCTGCCTTTCCTGAGCTCGATGGAGGATGTTGATTGCCTTTTTTTACACAGTGGAAATTAAAAGTGGTTTATAGGAATTTATACTTTTGGTTAATTTATTTTTCTCTTCGAATTCAGGGAGTGACTCATCCCCACTTAGAGCTGCTATTCTCACCTTGATTGTGCTTCATTTACAACCTGCATTATCTTTGGTTCCTACGGACCCCCCCTAGTCCCACTTTGGCAAAAAAATAAATAATTATAACTATCTTGTGGCCTCAAGATACTATCTCGTGGCCTCAAGATAGTAACCTGTGGCCTCAAGATACTATCTCTTGGCCTCAAGATAGTAACCTGTGGCCTCAAGATATAACCTGTGGCCTCAAGATACTATCTCATGGCTTCAAGATACTAACTCGTGGCCTCAAGATACTAATTCGTGGCCTCAAGATAGTAACTCGTTGCTTCAAGATACTATCTCGTGGCCTCAAGATACTAATTCGTGGCCTCAAGATAGTAACTTGTGGCCTCAAGGGACTATCTCGTGGCCTCAAGATACTAACTCTATCTTGAAGCAACAAGTTAGTATCTTGATGCCACGAGTTAGCATCTGGAGGCCACAAGTTAGTATCTTGATGTCACGAGATAGTATCTTGAAGCAACGAGTTACTATCTTGAGGCCACAAGCTAGTATCATGATGCCACGAGTTACTGTCTTGAGGCCACGAGTTACTATCTTGAGGCCACGAGATAGAGGCCATAATAGATAATTAATTTTTTTTTTTTTTTTTTGCCAAAGTGGGACTAAGGGGGCTCCATAGTTTCCAGCCACAAGCAGCTGGCCAATCAGCTGTTAGTCCAGAGAGAGATCCTCCTTATTTCTGAGGGGAAATGTAATCTGATTGGTGCATTCACCCGTCAGTCATGTCTTTGGCAACAACTAACCCAAATGAATCGCTGAGTTCAGCCTGTTAGACTCTGATGCCATCAACATGTCTCTTTAACCGCATTCTAGTGTTCTTCCTTGGTTCAGAATGACGTTTAATGTCTGCACACAGATCTATTGAGCATTTCAGACACACAAAGAGGATGTTTGGTGGATTCATTTCTTTCTCCATCTGTTGCCCGCTCCCTAAATATAACTTTTAGGTCAATTGCATTTAGCAGATGTAATAACTCCTTTAAAAATGTTTAGTCTTTGTTACTGGCCGGGTTTGGGGTCTTTTCTCCTCTGTGTGGGTGGTTAGTGTCTTACGACAAGCAGGTCATAGCAAACAACTCCATTATTTATTTGTGATTTGGCCTTGAAACTATGTTATACGGAATAAAGTTTTGTGAATTATGAGGGGATCTTTTGAGTATTATTCAAGTGCCAATATTTTCTGAAAATGCTTTTAGTTTTAAGAAATGATCGTTAAAATGGTTCATATTTATGATTTTAGAATGATTTTAAATAGATTTGTCTATACATTTGTATACATAAATTATATTAAAACTGAATTGAATAGTACATTTGGGTGGATCTCTAGTGATTCACCAGTAGATGTCAGCATCAGATAATTTACCCTAGAGAGAATCACCTTGAAATCCATATCTACTGTACGTTTTGCCTAGTCAAGTCAAAGAAATGATAATAATAAGCTTGAATGTTCCTTATTATAGCTCAGAATAGACTAGATGACTTGTTGTTTTAAGCAAAAATCTTGATTTTATGACAAAAATCAAGTCAACATGAAATAAAAAAATTCACTCTATTTACTTCATTGACACACATTCCAAGATCCAGATTCACAGAAGCTTAATAAAACAAATCTGTTCCATTACAGCAGGAAAATGATTTCCAAAAGGCAGTTTAGATTTAGTCTGATGCATGTCCAAACTCTAAAGAATGTAAAAATACATTTTCCTGATAGCCTGCAACTAAAAGTAAAGTTCCTTTAAAAAAAAAAAAAAAAAAAAAAAAAACAAATCTCAATGGTCTATCAGAATTGTGCAAACTCAAGAGTGGGACAAGATATTTTGACTAAGTCCGCATAATTAAAGCAGGTATCTGACATCAGACCATCTTTAAAGATCCGGAGCTTAAATCCTCATATGATGTGCGCCACTCAATGCTCGGCGGATTGCTGCTTCAAAGCGCGCCTATACAACACTAGAGTCAACTAAACAAGTCAGCCCTTAAAACGAGAATCGGTGTCCATGGAAACCAAGGCCACAAGCCGACAGCGACTGTCTTTTGAGATCATCAGGAGGTGGAGATGGGAAGCAGACAAAGGAATTCTTAGAAACTTGGTGACAAGTCAGCATAGCTTTGTGCAAGAGAAAATAAAGTCAGTGAATGGCAATATATAAGAGGTGTTTGAAAACATCAAATAAAGCATAGTTCTTTTAATTAAATAGAATGAGTCAAGCACTGCACACAGCTGTGGATCAGGGACAGATAAATAACTTGACCATGCAATGGTCATGCTACATTAAATCCAATACAATCTCATGGTAACTGTTTTATGGTTTGGTGAATTGGTGGCTAATTCATATGAGCTCGTACAATCTGCTTACGACCCAGTGGCAGGGGTTTAGGGGAGGACCTTCCTGCTTACTCTCACATCATATAAAATAAATTCATCCGAAATCGCCACTTCATAGAACATTTTTTTTTTTTTTGTGATATTGGGTTGTCAAATCTCACATTTCATATAGCTATCACCAATTAACACAGCAAGCAAGGAAGGAAGGATGTAAGGAAGGAAGGAAGAAGGGATGGACGGAAGGACGGAAGGAAGGAAGGAAGGAAGGAAGGAAGGAAGGAAGGAAGGAAGGAAGGAAGGAAGGATGGATGGATGGATGGATG
>JAOTRC010000039.1:24892616-24902657 GCA_027497675.1 Cyprinella lutrensis
TACAGTTTTTCCCATTCATTTCTATGGGTGCCCATTTTTGACCCAAATACAAGATTAAGGAGTTTTTTTCACCCACTAAACATTGTAGAATTGAGTCAAAAAAAAACAAAGTGTGTTCAGGAGGCAAACTTAGGAAAAGTAGCCAAGTCTTGTACCGCTCATATCAAGGGAAGTATTTTTTTTTAAATAAATCAAAACTATTTTGCCCACATTTGTCCAGAATGCGGTTTTAGGCTTAAATAAAAATCGTTTGTAACAATTAATGTCTTTTCTGTTACTTTTGATCAAACTAAAGCATCACAAAAGTATTTTTTTCTTAAATATCTCATTGATCCTAATCTTGTCTATATATATGGATGACTTATCACAAGACTTGATAACTCTGCTGTTTTGTTTTTTGTTCAACGGCATTCACCAGCACTTCCCCTTTTCCCCTCCAAAGAAGAACGTCAGCTGTACTGATTGCAACAACATGAGGGTGAATAAATGACATAATATTCATTTCTGGGTGCACTGACCTTTCAAGGAAAGCATGTAATGCAACTTTTCCAGACAAGTTAGGCACAACTGGTTTCAGGTTCTTAGCTGAGAAATCTTGTCAACATGCCAGCATAATACTCAAAGAGAGCTTTAACATTGACGGCAAACGGTGCAAAATTCCCCCTTTCAAACAAAGAGAAGCAAGCCTCTGTCATGCAAATACACCCTGATTTATCCTCAAGCAGGAGCAGTTACTGGTTTGAGTACCATGGCTTCGGGCAATGCCAGACTTGTGAGTTCAGTTTCAACACAAGCTCATTTCCTGACACACCAGTGAACAGTGACGCCGCTGTATCTGCCAAACACACTGTATGAGTGTGTGTGAGTGAATGCTTTCGCTGTAAACAAAGACACGAAAAGTCATTGACCTACTTCAAATCGAACACAACAGTCCAGGCCTTTCCTTTACAATCCAGAGAGGAACTAACATGAAGCTGAATAATTCAATAAAGATCCTGACATGATTAAGGTCATTAATTATAAAACATTCAGATTCAGACTGGTGTGAATGAACAGGTTTATCTGCTCTGGTGGAATGAGGTGGGACATAATGATCCTTTGCTGTCATTACTCTATTTTACAAATGATCATAATTAAAATTGTTTGATCATAATTAAAATAACAAAACAAAATACAGGTCAAACGTGATGTCAACAAGTAATACTACATAAGTGGGGGCCTAAAGTGTTTGGAAGGTCACGAATATGACAGATTTAGAGTTGAACGGATCATTTTTGATAGACACTTGCATTCAGCAGACCACTTTTTGTCATGATAAATGGTTTTAATAATAGCTGGTAAATAAATCATTTGAGTCATTAATGCTTACAGAAAACTTAAAATACATTAATATAGGAATGACAAAGAGCATTTAATTGTAATATTGTTTGTTCAAAGTCATGTAAATCATCTCACGCTCCATCTATCAGAATGACAATGAGTCAATGAGGAACAAAGAAACCAAACAAATGAGCCCTATTATCCTGAACAAAGACCCCCAGAATCTCATCAAACCGACATCTGATGGAAATCACAAGACATAAGATCATAACCAGGCTTCAAATCAATCAATAATCTAAATTATATCTTAATACGTCTAAAGAAAACAGACATGGGGACACATAAAGAGATGCAGTTGTCCAGAGCTGGTTCCAGATCTAAATATAGACCACAGCCATCTGTTCCTAAAAATAACGCTTATTTACCCCCTTAAACCCAACCTGAGGCTTACCTTGAAATAGCCCCCTTCATAATGAGTGTTTGGGGGTCCGAAAATCGCCACTTCCCAGTTGTAGAGATCCGCTTCATCCACTAAAGTGATCTTGAAACCCTCCACTGGTTCCTCCTGTAGAGACTTCATCTCCAGCATTAAAGCTTTCTGTGAGCTGGCGACCTGAGAACTGCTCTGACGGGCCATTTCTGCTTTATTTCTACACAAAAGGAATCAAAAAGGGCGAAAAGTTGACAATATGTGATGAGGCGATGAAAGCTGCTTTTCTTTCTTTGTCTGGAGTTGCTAGCTTAGCGAGGAAATGACAATGTCCTCAAAAAAGAGAGTATTTTCGATCAAATAAAATGTGTTGTGAGCTATAAAGCATTATAAGTGCGTTTTTTCGTCGTCCATGAAAGTAAACAAGGTTGTTTGGTTGTTTATATGCGGAGTTTTGTCTGTAACAAAACAACAAATCGCGCTCCGGGTTTGTTGTTTTTTGACTCGTAGCTGAAGGCTAGCAGTGAAAATCCACTTCGGCTCAACACTAATCTTCTCCAATGGGAGGTTTCCGTTTAATATAAGTAAATTCAGATGTCTGAGTGTACAAAAAGAAAGTCTGCGCTTGAATTCCGTGGCAAGCTGGTCCGTCGAGAAGCAAAAATCGCCGTGAACTAGTAATGTGTAGGAGAGTGGCGAGTTATGAGTCGATGTCCTGGATGCGTCTTTCCTCAATTCCAATGGGGTCGCGGTGCATTGTGGGTGCTGTAGTTCTGTCGGCTCACGTTACATTGTCAACAGACCTACATTCGCAGACAACATTCCAGTTATTTGACTAATAATAACTCTAATAATTAGATAACTACATAATTAGCCAACAATGTAATTGCTTATGTGTAAATTATATTTATTTTAATGTAGGGGGAGTGGGGCTAGTTGTCACGTACACCTTAATCTGGGCCACAAAGGCTTCTTTATCCTTCTGTGATTGCCCAACTAAACGTATTGAACAAGTAAGCCTACACAATGCGCTCAAATAAACCAAACAAATAATCCTCCATCGATTTACCCTAAACAAAGGCACGCAAATCTTGTCAAATCAACGTCTGATTTCAAAACAAGTCTTGACATGATTAAATCAGCCATAGAACTGAATTATATCGAAATCTGATGCTGTGTGTGTTATCAACTCTCTAATTATACTGTAGATGCATATAATAAAAAAGACGTGGAAACTTAAGTTTACATCATGCATTTATATCATTACATTATACTATGTGTCTTTGTGTACAAAATCTCTTTGATTAAATCACGTGACAATGTTAATAAAATATTCAATAGTCAAAACATAAGAATAAGTGTGAAAATGTAAAGAAATTGATTGGCTAAAATAAAAATATATATATAAAATATAAAAAAATAAAAATATATATAAAAAATAAAATCTTTTATTAGTTTAAAAAAGAAAGAAAATATATTTGTAGGCTATTCATATATGGAGCCAGACCAGCCTAAATTTACAAAACAAAATTCATAAATGCACAGCACAATTCACATTTACAAAATCCGATTAGTAAATTCAGAATTCATAAATGCACAATTCAAAGTAAATCAATCAAAATGCTCCTTACCGAACACTACATCAGTTCAGTTTTGTTTGTGTTTTAAAATGCTCCATACTTATGTTATTTTGGTTTCAGTGAACAGTGAATGTTCAGAAATATATAACCCAGGTTACTGACTGTCTCTCCTATTCTGATTATACTGTTAATTATTAATCTTTTTTATGTGATCAATCAATGAGTTAAAGAGATTGTCCAGAGGTAGCTTAGGCTAAAGGAGTAGCCTAACAATAAAGGTCACTGAAGATCAGCTATGATGTCTGTAGCCACATACAGGCATGATACAGTTAATTCATGACAATTTGGGAAATCATAACAATGACCTATATCTGAATCTCATCGGAAATCCATAAGGCACATTAGATCAATCGTCATTACAAGCATGTTTCTCTTTGTGCGGGAGACCCTGAAGCAACCTTCTCTCTGACGACTCTCCTGATATGCTGTCGGTTATCTGATCCAAACACAGGACACAATGGCATCAGGAACTCACTGGATGTTTGCAAAGGACCATCTGTTAGTCCCTGACATTCATAATTTACAGTTATGCTTTGACATTTAGGAATATTATAGTAATGTAGGCCAACCTGTACTGGTATAAATCAGTATATTTGTCAGTAACATTATCTATGGACTATGCAGGATGCTTTCTCATTTGGTATTAACATATGATATATTGTTATATTAACATAAATATATTTTCGATACATTCCCTATATTTATACTCATATAAATATAATCCTATATATTTGGCCGGTTATAATTTGGAAAATAAAAAATTGTATTTTTAAATATGGGTGCACGGCCCAGTGAAACAACCCCAAAGCTGTGCACGCTCACACAAGGACAAGACAAACATATGAGTGTAAGGATCCTGTCACCCAAACTAAAAATAAAACCAATCAAGATGACAGGACCCTGACACAATGTTACTTTTCTTTTACTTGTTGCATCAGTGTTTTACTCAAGGCCAAGGGCACAATGCTGATAGAATAATGTCAAGGACTCGGCGTGTTCTAGACCTCAAACAACAAAAACTTTTGTGGCAATTATTGTTAAAAGCATAATTGACCCCTCATTACAGAAATGCATCTAAATACATTTGTAAAGATGTGTTGTGGTTAAATCTAAAAAAACAACAAAAAAATATTTCTAACTTGGAAATAAAAATAAGGGGACTTACTGTAAGTGAGTAAAGCTGTGATTCTACATCGGTCACAAGTTATGTTTGATGCAGTATCAGTATAGAGAGTAATATGAGATAAGAAGGCCTATAACAGAGGTCCATCTTGGTTTCAGTCATAAAAAATATCTAAGTTTATTGAATAAGGCAGTGATTGTTTTGTGTTCTTCCCGCATTTTCTTCACAACATAAAATGATAATGAATATAATTTGTATTCTACTTTGGGGAGTCTGCACAGTGAAAAAAGCTTTTCTACCTTAAATTTTTATGTAAATCAACTTGGATGTTTAAGTCATTCAACTTAAAACACATAAATTAACCTAAAAATGTGTTTGAGAAAAAAATTGCTTAACTGAGTTTGACACATATTTTGTCATAACTTATTGATCATATAATTTTTACATTGCGAATGATCATAATGGGAGAAAAAAAGCTCATCCACTTCCAAACATTGTCCATGAGCATTGAACGAGCCCAAAATCGAATACAAATTTTGAATAAACAGGTTTATTTGTGATTAAAAGGTCACATTTATATCAATAATAATACGCAATAATACGTTTTCTTTCCTTTTTTACCAGTAAAGTAACTGTTTTTACAACAAATATTTAATATATTTGCGTATTATTTATATTTATAATTATTAGGAGTTGAATTATTCTCAAAATGTAAAATAGAGTTTACTTCCAAGACAAACCCATTAAAAACATCACAAATTCTGTTTTCCGGTTAAAGGGCTTTTATTGTGAAATGCGGCATATCCGGCGCTGCCTTCGTTTTTTGCCCGAGATGACAACACCAGTGTTGATGCTAATGCCGGGCTGATTCCTGCCATAATCAGCAAGATGTGTGTCATCCTACTGCCTATTTCCATTCAATACGGATCAAACTGTTAGCGTTTACTGTATCTGTAGGTAGCCAGAGCCCATTTTGTATTTCAGTACCTTTTTGGTAAGTGATGTCTTTGATTTATTTGGCAAGAAATCCAGCTAGTGCTAACACAGCCTAGATATCAATTCATATTGGCTGGATTATTTCTCAAAAGTGGATTATTTATGATCATATCAAGAGTAAACTAATGCACTTTTCTAAATCATTTAGATGCATGTGGTGTGCAGTAAAAATACCTTTGTGCAATGGATAGCCTACCTTTTTGTGTATTGTGCAAATGGTGTGTTGTGTATATTTTGTATCTTATCACATTTTATGTTTATTCTATTTTATATTGTATCATACAGTGCTGCTAATCTATTTTCTTTTGCGTACCATTTTATTTAATGTTATTTTTTTTAGTTACAAATTATATTTTAATATTATTTTATTAATACTATATTCATATTTAGTGGAAAGTCCAAGACATTTCACAAATTCTTAGTAGTTCAACTTGTTTTATATATAATATATATAAACTTGTTTTATATATAATATTTTATAATATATAATAAGTTCACTATGTGATTTTGTGATTTTACACAAAATCACTTTCCCCTTTTTTAATATTCATTTACCCGCTGCACACATAGATTGTTTTTTCTGAATTAAGGCTGTGAGCTTTGAATCTGTGATTCAGTTTTGTGATAATAAGGGCTCTCCTGACATCAGCCTTGCAGTAGAGATGAACACCGAATACAGCTTTAATTTCAGTGCCCCGTTAAAATGTCTCTAAAGGTTAATCACACAATAACAAAATCTACATCTCTCTTTAATCCAAATGTCAACCCTCCTTAACATTAAATGACATTCTCACTTGGCTGGAATTCTTTGTTGGCAGTGGTTTGAATGATAATTTGAAATGTGATAATTAAACCATGCGATCTTTCACAGGTCTCTAATTTGATCTGAAGAAAATGAACGGGTTATCCATCAGCGAGTTGTGCGGACTCTTCTGTTGTCCGCCCTGTCCCAGCCGGATTGCAGCGAAGCTGGCCTTCCTGCCTCCGGAACCCACATACACTCTTGTGCCAGACCTGGAGTCCACCTCACCTGTGATCTCTAACCTTGGCGCCTCAGGTTTGCGCTCTCGCGTGAGTGCAGGAGGAGCAGGAGGTGGAGGAGCAGTAGCAGCAGGAGGTTCTGGTGACAGGAGTGGTGAAGGCCGATGGAAGCTGCACCTCTCTGAGCGAGCAGAGTTCCAGTATTCCCAAAGGGAGCTGGACGGAACCGAGGTCTTCCTTACACACTCCAGCCGTGGGAACAGAGTGGGATGCATGTACATCCGCTGTGCCCCATCCGCAAGGTGAGGAAGGAGCAGCTTAAAGTAACCATAAAACGGACGTTGCAATAGTTTTTTCTTCACAATTGCGACATATATCTGAGTGAAACGGCTTGATTTTATCCATGCAGAAATTGATTGGATGGTTGTGGTTTGCTATTGCTGTGATCTCATGTGAGTGACAGGTTGGCTATATTGTAGGCTATATTGAGTCATTACGTCACATCTGTACACATAAAGAAGAGTCTCGACTAGTAGACTATATTGAGTCATTACGTCACATCGGTACACATAAAGAAGAGTCTCGGCTAGTAGAATATATTGAGTCATTAAGTCACATCTGTACACATAAAAAAGAGTCTCGGCTAGTAGACTATATTGAGTCATTACGTCACATCTGTACACATAAAGAAGAGTCTCGGCTAGTAGACTATATTGAGTCATTACGTCACATCTGTACACATAAAGAAGAGCCTGGACTAGTAGGCTATAAAGAGGAGTCTCAGCTATTAGGCTATAAAGAAGAGTCTCGGCTAGTAGGCTATAAAGAAGAGTCTCGGCTAGTAGGCTATAAAGAAGAGTCTCGGCTAGTAGGCTATATAGAAGAGTCTCGGCTAGTAGGCTATATAGAAGAGTCTCGGCTAGTAGGCTATATTGAGACATTACGTCACATCTGTACACATAAAGAAGAGTCTCGACTAGTAGGCTATATTGAGTCATCAGGTCACATCTGTACACATAAAGAAGAGTCTCGGCTAGTAGGCTATAAGGAAGAGTCTCGGCTAGTAGGCTATAAAGAAGGGTCTCGGCTAGTAGGCTATATTGAATCATTACGTCACATCTGTACACATAAAGAAGAGTCTCGGCTTGTAGGCTATAAAGAAAAGTCTCGGCTAGTAGGCTATATTGAGTCATTACGTCACATCTGTACACATAAAGAAGAGTCTCGGCAAGTAGGCTATAAAGAAGAGTCTCAGCTAATAGGCTATAAAGAAGAGTCTCGGCTAGTAGGCTATATTGAGTTGTTACGTCACATCTGTACACATATTGAAGAGTCTCGGCTAGTAGGCTATATTGAGTTGTTACGTCACAGCTGTACACATATTGAAGAGTCTCGGCTAGTAGGCTATATTGAGTTGTTACATCACATCTGTACACATAAAGAAGAGTCTCGACTAGTAGGCTATAAAGAAGAGTCTCGGCTAGTAGGCTATAAAGAAGAGTCTCGGCTAATAGGCTATATTGAGTCATTATGGCACATCTGTACACATGTTTTGTTTTGTGCACTATAGGTACACTGTGCTCTTTTCTCATGGTAACGCTGTGGATCTCGGTCAGATGAGCAGCTTCTACATCGGTCTGGGCACTCGTATAAACTGCAACATCTTCTCTTATGACTACTCTGGTTATGGCGTCAGCACAGGGAAACCCTCTGAGAAGAATCTGTACGCAGACATAGACGCTGCGTGGCATGCTTTGCGCTCAAGGTATGTCTGAATCCTGAGACTAGAAAGCATGCTGCTGTACTGGTACAATATGCAAATTCAAGTCTGTTTTAATTGCATTTTGTATTTCATTTGTGAAATCTCTTCCGTGCTGTCTCAGGTATGGCATCAGCCCTGAGAACATAATCCTTTACGGGCAGAGCATTGGCACCGTGCCCACCGTTGACCTGGCGTCCCGTTATGAGTGTGCTGCCGTGGTACTTCACTCACCCCTCACCTCAGGGATGAGGGTGGCCTTCCCTGACACCAAGAAGACGTACTGCTTTGACGCCTTCCCCAAGTCAGTGAACACTGAAAAGCAAAGATGTGCTTAACTCTGTCGGTCACAATTTTTTAAAGAGGTTCTAATTATGTTTTTTTAATGTTTAAGTTTCATTAGTGTGTACATGGCCATAGCCAGCTATGAGGTCATCAAGGTCCGGACCTTGGTAAAAAAAATAAATGTCATATTGAAAAATAAAATGACCCCAAAAACAAAATCAAGACTTAGAAAAAGCACATTATAGGTCCCCTTTAGGGTTATGCATTAATAATGAACTTAATTGATGTGCAGGTATGATGCGTTGAGGTTATAGGTGTGGCTTATATCATTTATTTCTTCAAAAATAAGTCTTCAAACATATCTCATGACCCAATAATATCAAATAAAACTGTAAGTCTCCATTTATGGAAGGAATGTACCTGTGATTGTCCTGCTGCTAGTATTAACGGTGCACTTTGACATCACAGCGTACAGAGAGGGAAAAATCACGGTCCTTTTCACTTTAAAATTTAGCAGTTGTGTATTATAGCACCACTATAATACGAAAAAACACATTTAAATGACCATCAATGAAGAAATTAGCTTTTTAACTGCAAAATAGTGCAGTGATGGCATATACTAGTTTTTTTTAATACTGGTCTGATAAATAACAACATTTTATAACTTTTTTACTTAATAAAGGTTAGACATAATTTATTCACGCCCATTTCGTTCTATACCGTTATGTCTTGTATTCTGAGGAATACATTAGCGTTCAGAAGTTTGGGGTCAGTAAGACTTTCTGAAAGGATGCAATGATCAAAAGTGACTGTAAAGTCATTTATAATGTTCTTTTGACATTCTATTCATCATAGAATCCTGAAAAACAACAACAATTTTTAACATTGATAATATAAAGAAATGTTTCTTGAGCAGCAAATCAGCATATTAGAAAGATTTCTGAAGGATCATGTGACACTGAAGTAAGATGTTGAAAATGCAGCTTTGGTATCACAGGAATAAATGACATTTTAAGATTTATTGAAATAGAAAAGTTATTTAAAATGTTGATAAGATTTCACAATATTGCTGATTTTGCTGAATTTTTTTAAATCAAATGAATGCAGTCGAAAAACAAAAACGAAAATCTTACAGACCCCAAACTTTTGAACGGTAGTCTACAAAAGAGCACATTCTGACAAATCTGGTCTGTTCCTAACACAAAGCTGTCATGTGACTTCAGAATATACATAGACCTTTCATAGTTATTTTGTGTCCTTGAAGGATGAATGCTCCAATCCTTTTAAAGTATAATTGCATTATAAAAAAGACCAGTATGTTCTTCCAAATGTCCAGTTAAAGGGATAGTTCATTTTGAAATTAATTTTTGGTATGTTTTAGCTTACCTCAAGGGCATCCAAGATGTAGGTTGTCTTTGTTTCCACATTAATTTCAATTTTGATATTTTTAGGTCAAACCGTTCTTGTCTGTCAGTCATATAATGGAGGTCTATGGTCACCACCTCAA
>JAOTRC010000039.1:25026132-25037122 GCA_027497675.1 Cyprinella lutrensis
ATAAAGAAAACAGTTACAAACTGAAACAGGAAGTGCTTCTGGACCAGTGTTGTTTACATCTTTTGAAATGGTCTACAACTAAAATGTGGTTGAGACAGAAATATTCTGGCTGACTGTGTACAGGCCGCCACGCTACGGTTTTGTAAAATTATTATTGAAAAACTCGAAGAGTCTTTTGGTTTATTTGCACAGTTTGCATAGTAATTACAGTTATTACCTTCCTGTGTATATTGCGTGAATGAGGGTTGGTGTTTGGGCAGATATTGTTTTGCGGTAGGTACTAGTATGCCATACGGAACCGCTGCCACTGAACCTACTTTAACGAACAGCCTTAGTCAAACGGGTTGGCACGTATGGTTGGGTTGGAGAGATTACATGGTTAGGTCACATGTTCACATTGTACGAGGAAGGCGCAACCTCATCAGCCGGAGGGATGTAAAGGTCAGTAAGCTGGCTGAGTTCAGTGGAGGACGGAGCCCTCTTGATGTGTCATGGGCTAGTCGACGAAACACTGAGGACGGAAGGTGCCCACGTGAAAACCCTAGAGATGTCCAGCACTCGGCTCAATCCTGACGGTTGTAGTGCTGGCTTACTGGGGAGACCACACTGTATTCGCAGCCGTCGTGTGTGCCAAGTACACTGCAGCCGTTAACGTCAGACAGAAAGATAGTCACATCACCATATAGAAAGAAGCGTAAATGGATGGAGAAACATAGGTTACTGTAAAGCTACGTCTTAGTTTGTGCTTATCTTGGTGAAAGTCGAGTACAAATCAGCATGAAGTTTTATCATCTACTCTCGTAATGGAAATCGTAATAGACGGAGCGAGTGTGTGTGTAATAGAGAGAGACTGTATAAGTGTGTTATGTAGTTGTAAAGGGTGAAAGAGGTTTTCCATGTTTCTCTCACCCTCATTTTTCTTTCATCACATATGTAACAGTGCAAGAGGGGGACTAATAGGAAAAAAAGCATTCGTGGATAAAGGAGGGAGGTAAGGGATAGGTAGGGGGAACGTGAGAATGCAGAGAAAACGCGGGTGCTTGGTAACAAGGAGCTGAGAAGAGGGAGAGGGAGTGACCATCAGCTGTGTTGGGATCAGAAGAAGCAATATATATATATATATATAGGTGTAACGGATGTTTAAGGATATATTTTCTGCCAGATCCAAATCTGAGGGTACTCTTAATGTTAATGTAGGATTTTCTCTCAGAAATTGCTAGTGAAGTTTACAAATAATTACAAAGAAATGGCAAGTAACACTGAAATTGTATTGTAATTGAAAGTATTTTCTTGTAAACTTTGGAAAATAATTTTGTACAATAAATGAATGCCTAAAGTAACAACCAGTGCCAGAATTTAACAAAAAAATAAATTCAGATATTTACTCTCGAACTATGTAATAACGTATAAAATGTTTTCCCATTAATTTCAAGTACTTCAATTGAATCAGTCCATCAAAATAATTTTTTATATAGTATATTTCTTAATATAGAATATTATGCTTATATTATGCTATATTATAATATTTGTGCATGTTTTATAAAATACACAAAGTTTGGGGTCTATATTATTTTATTTATGTTTTTGAATTAAGTCTCTTATTGTCACCAAGGCTGCATTATTTAATCAAAAATACAGTAAACAGTAGTATGGAACTATTATTACAATCTAAAAATCTTTTTTACTGTTTTAGTTGTATATTTTAATTTTTTTCCTGTGATGGAATAAATGGATGGGATCAGCATCATTACTCCAGTCTGTCACATGATCCTTCAGAATTCATCCTATGATTGGTAGCTCAAGAAACATTTATTATTATTATCAATGTTGAAAACCATCAAAAAAATTTTGCTTTGGTAATAGAGTAATCGTCGATTATTCTAACGATTAATCAGATAACGTTTGTTTTGACCAAATCAAAGACCTAACCCTTTAAAATGACTTTTTGTATATATACATTTAATTCAAATGTTCACTTAATCCTTAATATTTGGCCTCTTCTTTACAATTGAAATGATTTCAGCCACTGTAATTTCTTGAACAAGGACATGTATTTTGAAAGCGCGATGAACAGTTGGCATATTTAGAAACATATTGATATTCTCCTGTGCTGACGTAGGTTTATAAATGAATTACCTTACAAATCTGATGAAATTGTGCACATTGCGTTCCCAGATGAATGTCGTAAGCAAACCAAACTCACAGCATATGCAGAGATGATGTTTTAGATATGCTCAGTGCAAATAAATGATAACAGTTGCATCAGTGCTTGAATTTAATTAAGGATTGACATCAATAGTGGATACCATCTTTCAGGATTCTTTAAATAGAAGGTTTAAAGGAGCAGAATTTATTTTAAATTGAAATAATTATAATAGATTACATTTCAATCCATACATATTTACTGTCACTTTTTATGAGTTGAATGCATCCTTGCGCAATAGAAGTTTTAATTTCTTAAAGAAAAGAAGTAGACTGATACACATAAGGGGCAACAATTTTGCCCCCACATTTTACATTTCTGGTGCATTTTTGTACCTTTGCCCAAAAACTTGAATTAAAAGCTTAAATTAAAAGTTAATTTCTGACACCGGTAACAACATGGTTTATCTATCATTCATGTCTGTAGCACAAACAGTGCAGGTCAAGAGAGTTAAGGGCTAATCTAAATCCATAACCTTAAGTGTGAGCAATTATAAGAGGGATATCAGCTTTATCAATGACTAAGAGACTATAAGAAAGGAAGCTAAGTCAATTTTTAAGGAATTAAGTTATATCATCTTCCCAGTGGTGAAAATGGACTCTTCCAGCAGTCTGTCGCCATGCTGATCAGATCACACTCTCACACAGAAGCCCGATATGAGAAGTTAACAAAGAGGAAACCTATTCCACCACTAACAAGAAGCCTATTATACAAACTTTGGTACAAGAAAATAGATTGTGATACCAGATCCTTGTCGCACTCCCTAAACAAACAGCCTCACATACCGCACAAATGCACTGTATTCCCAGATGCCCCGGCCTGAGTGTACAGCATTGAATAATGTAGAGTTCGGCTGCATATCAGGATGACCTACATTCAGCACGAACGAAAAGCTGGAGGATTCCTGCGCCGTTTTGTTGCAGGAACCAGCTGTTTTCTGGTGCCGGCAACATGTAGAGGACGTGCTAATGAGGTGGACTTTATGTAGTCAGTGGTTAAACTGTGGATAAGTATGACACTGTGGTCAGCCAGTGAATTCTCATCATACAAAAGGGGGAGGGAAGGGAGATCAATCGAAAGGGGACACTTTATCTCTCACTCCTGGCCTGGTTGCTGCGGCAATACCGAGATTCCATCAATGACAGAGGGCCCGTTGCCGTGGCAACGGTTATGAATGAGAGAAGGCTGGTAACCGTGGAGACTCCGTAAAAGAGGAATCGCCGGTTGCTATGGTGATGCCGTGAATGGGGAGAGACCTGGTGGCGTGATGTTGGAGAGAGACTTCCACGATCGTCATCCACATCTTCATTTTTTTAAAAGGAAATGAGCAAAACAACACAGAATCTATTCTTAGAAACATTCTTAAAGCATATATATATATATATATATAACACGGTTTATGTATTATCATACACAACTAAACTGTATTTCTAACCAGACATAGCCACGCCCTTTCGCCAAATCAGAAAATCATTCAATCATATTTCATATGTGGGTAGTGAGATGTCTTTCAAGGGTGCTAATTTTCAGATTATTATGTGTAAGTTACCTTACAAACACAACACCTACAGTGCAATAGAGGGGAGAATGAGTGATAAACTGGTGCTGGGAGAAAAAGTCAAAAAGAGAAAGCGCTTTCTTCAATGTGCGTGCTTTGATTGATTGTCAGGTTTTCCCCAGCAGACGAAGGCCTTGACGCTCCTGTGAATCCCTCACTCCCTTCCTCCATCTCACCTTGTCATCGTCCTCTCCCTGGGGCCGGGAGGCTTTCTCTTTCTCTTTACCTCTCTCTCTTTCTGTTGCTCTGTCATTCTCAGGGCTAACTGTGTGTCTTTCAATCTTTTTTCACCAGTGTGTCCCAAATCACACTTTATTCCCTTCACAGGACTCTCCCACTGGTGCTGAGAGAGAGGGCAGTGACTACCTCATGAAACACTGTGAGAAAAACAGAGACTTGTTTGGCAGTAAAAATAGGCTTTCAATAAAACTTGGCTGCCTACACTCTTAGAAAAAAGGGTTCATTGGGGTTCTATATATGAAGCATAGGGTTCTTTACTCAACTCCAAAGAGAACCTTTTATGCTAAAAAGGTTCCATATAGAACCTTTTTCCTGGTTACAAAGAACCCTAAAGGGGTCTTATTATTGAACCCTTAAAAAGGGTTCTGTATAGAACCTTTTAGGGGTTCCAAATACGTTGCGCTGATAGAACTTTTTAAAGGGATAGTTCACTTTGAAATTAATTTTTGATATGTTTTAGCTTACCTCCAGGGCATCCAATATGTAGGTGTCTTTGTTTCCACAGTATCTTTAATTTTGATCATTTTAGGTAAAACCGTTGTTGTCTGTCAGTCATACACTGGGTTGGGGGACTCTAGGGCAGTAACGGTTTGGGGTTGAGGAAGTAATTGGTTAGAGTTTTGAGATGGTGAGTTAACCCTATGAAAGAACATAAAGAAAGTACAAAGACAAGAATGTAGGAGTGGTTCATTTATTACCTCAACCAGAGTGGTGGGATTACTGTTGTCTTGGAATTGTTGAAATAAGGACTGAACTCTCTCGATTTCCTCAACAAAAGGGACTGAATAACTTATATAAAGAATATAACCAACTTTAGAGGGCATTTATCTTTAAGAAAGTAGTATACTCTCTTTCGACAATTGATTGTTTGATTTGATTGTTTTGTTTTGTAAGAAAAGCCGGCTTGATTTCTTTAATCATCCCATTTTTGTGATTTGTTTTATTTATTTTTTTACATAACACTCAATCTCCTTAGCCACACCTAACAACCTAACAATGTATTGAGTTAGTTTAGTAACTGAGTAACAATTGAAATAGATGTTACATCAACAAATCTGAATTGGGCGTCAAGTCCTGCGTTGTAAATGCGGCCACTGTCTGAACTTTAGAGACAATCCACCTTTAAAAGAGTCATTTATTTATAACTTCTACCATTCATGTAGGAGCTTATATATGGGATTATATCAGATGATATCATCCTTGTAGAAAATTACATTTCTGACAGTTTCACATTCTCAGTCATCGTTGACAACTTTGGGGTTGGTGAAGTATCTGTCTGAGCTGCTAAACCTGTTTGCTCCGGTCATGTGAACAGCTACACTCACTCATGCAATACCAAAGACAAGAAAAATCCAGTGGTAAAATCTAAATATCCATCATTATGGATAAAAAGTCAGATGTCGTGCCACTGACATCTCACAACAATGAAAGTCTGAAAAAAGACTTTTTTTCTTTCATTGAAGTATGTGATACATGCCATTGATAACGTATGCCAGTGTTTTTCTTAAAATCTATTCTATTTTCTATATCTATTCTTGTCTTTATGTTAAAGGCAATGTCTGCATTTGGTATCTGAGTAACACAATCTCATCTCAAAAAGTCATATAACTGACGTCTTGGGACGTCTTTTGGCCATACGTCAATATCCGCCTTTTTAGAGCCCCCTTAAACGTCGGTAGATGACGGGTTAGGTTTAGGGTTAGGTTTAGGTCTGGGGTAGAGTTAGGATCCCATAACCTCATCTACCGACATTTAAGGAGGCCCTAAAAAAGGCGAATATTGACGTATGGTCAAAACACGTCCCGAAACGTCAGTTAAGCACCTCACATGGAGGCAAAACTGTATTGTTTTCAAAATGTGCACTTTGAAACCCGTTTTCAAAAGTTAAAATTATCAGCCCCCCAAAAACGCTGTTGTTGTGTAAATGAATGCCTGGCCTTTCAGTTGAAAAAGCTGTCGTGTAAACGGCCCCTTAGTGTGAAGATCAGCTGGATTTTCTAATTGGTGGGTAATTATGGGCAAATTGTTGCCTAATTTTGCCACTGTTATTTGCATTGTATCCTGATGATCACCAAGAAAAACACACAGAGGGAAAAAACTGGCATTGTTGAAGCAGGAACGTTAGAGCACCTCAATATTTCACAGCATCCAGGTGGAAATACTCACCGTAATAAGAGGTGAAAGGTTGCGTCATTTTATATGCTTAGACTCGCGCTCTTCAACTTATCAAAAACGACAAGATCCCTGTCTGTTCTTCAATTCAAACGCATGCACACACATGAGTAAGTTGATCTGTCAATAGGGAGTGTGTGTTTAGCGCTGTGAGCAGCTTGAATGCATTCGTAACCACACTTAGATCTACATCTCTTGTGCAAACACACACACACAGACTTGCATCTGTAACAACACATAGAACCTTGGCAGTCCTGCTAATCACCTCAAAGAGCCTGACCTCAGTGTCGGCGCCCTCTGGTTTCAGCTCCACCAGGGGGCCCAGCCTAACTCAATGGGCAGAGTGGTGAATGGGCCCTACGGTGGAGCTGCGTGTTGGGGCCCACATGCAGAGGTTTCAGCAAAATACACATAACCACTTCAAAACGTTTCATTGATGTCCGTCAGGGAACAAAGACATTCCTGATTCATGAGTGTTCGCAGCTGGTTATGCGGTAGCACTGCTTTTATAGCTGGACTCACGTCATGAGGCATTCAAGTCCAGCTATTTCCTGTTTCTGTGCAACACAAAGACATGCAACACCACTGTGCCTATTTAAAACCCAGGACTCGGAGAAAAAAATGTATGTTATAGGGCAAGGGTCTTCAACCGTGACCCACTGTGGTACTGCAGGGGGTCCTTCAATTAAAGCCCCAGTCCGTAACTTTTTTGGATAAAAAATTATCCCAAATAAATGTTTGAGCAAGTACATAACCAGCCAGTGTTCAAAACTATCTGCTTGCCTAGCTCGATTCTAAACGATAAGCTTGTAATAATGTTTTTAATTCAGTGGTGATTTCTACGGGAGATTCGAGCATGTCTTTGAGTCATTACATCACATCTGTACACATAAAGAAGAGTCTCGGCTGGTAGGCTATATTGATCGTCATATAAGGCTAGTCTAATATGTAGCTCTGTTTGAGACATTTTGCATTGGGGGGCCCTGCTTCATGGGGTCCTTGCCCTGAAAAACTGAAAAACGTTGAACTGTGTTGGGGTGATGCCCACTGTGTGGGCTCTGTGGCGGAGCTGCGAGCTGGGACCTTCTTATCTGGTGTCTCTCTTCAAAAACAAACACAGCTCTCAAAATAATGATGTCTGGGGGAAAATGACTTGTGAAGCTGTGTAAATATTTACAGCCTTATTCTTTTGTCCATCTTACCCTACCCCTTCATGTCTGACCCATCACACACACACATGCACGCGCGCCCGCGCACACACTCTGTTTTTGTTTGTCCCTCTCCTTCACTCAAATTTTAATTAGAATTCAGATGACTTTGTTAAATGACATGAAAGTCAACATGCTGCCAAGTCATTGTTATTCAAAGAAGATCAGCCCGGCAAAACAAATACACAGAGTTTGAAATCATTTCCGCTGTTCCACACAATAATTAATAGGAATAGTCATTTTATTGTGTTTATGCATTTTGAGATAATTATACAAACTCTCGCTCTCTCTCTCTTTCAGCTTTAATCCCAAAACTTTTTGTTTATTTCCAGACCTCTCAAACCTATGAAGCCTACTCTATTTATATTAATAAAAGGACAACAGGGCAAATACAAAATACAAGTAATGTTAATAAATGTGAAATATTTATAAAGATAAATATATTTTAATATAATATTAAATTAAAATTAAATTAAATGTCTCATTCTAAGGTGTTGTCTGTAATGTGAACGTAACGTAACTCATATAAAGCAAATTCGGGTGGTCTAGTAGATGCTGCACTGCTAACATTGGCTGTTATTAACATGATAATTCATACATATATCATATTTTGCACAAGAATGCTAAAATGCATCTTAATGCTGTATGTATTTCTGTAAAGATCATGGGAGTTGTCTATTTTAACTTTTTTTATTTATTTTTTTTGGTTTGAATTTTGTATTGATATTGTAAACAACATTCGCAATCAAAAAATTTGACAACTAGAAGAAAAATTGTAACAAGGTTTGTTGATAAGGGTTTGTTCATAAACTAAAATAAAGCACCAATGTAAAGTCCCACGTCTGGTCCTCTCTTGTCTTGCACTGTCACCTTTTATCCTTCCGGAGCTCCTCCGTGGGACTCGAGACCGGTGTGGACGACGCTCATTTGCACTCACGCTCCGATCCCACAGCTCTCGGCCCCGCCCTCGGCCGCAATATATAATAGTATAAACAAGAGTAAATTATTCTATTTCTCTCTGTTTACCTCAGGAGGAGTGCCGTAATTATATTAAGGTGCTGCTGAGCCATGATGGAGGGCTGTTCGTGTGCGGGACGAATGCTTTCAACCCGCTGTGTGCCAATTACACGGTGAGTGTTCCTCAATGCCTGCAGACTTCACTGTCTCCCCTGTGTTTACCCACAGCAAACATGTAGAGCGTGTAAAGAGTAATATTACACAAACATCACAAGATCCAGTTCTGTTCATCCTAAGATATGGAAGAATTTCTACAGTTTTCATTTTTAGCTTTTATGAAGGTACAATGTGAGATTTCAGCTGATTCTTATTTTAATGAATCAATCTGACTTTACATCTAAGTACACTGAAAAAGGTGTAGAACCAATTTTCAGAAATTGCTAGTACATTTTCACTGTAAAAAATATATTCATGATTTGTAATCACAACATTTTTTTCTTTTGTCAAATCAACTTAGATAATTGATGTAGTTCAGATAACATAATATTTTGAGTTCCTGATGATTAAATCAACTCAATTTTTCCATTTCAATGAACTTCAATGAGCTAACTTGTTTTTTTTAAGTTTAACCAACACATTTTTTTACAGTGTATTAATGAAAAAGACAGAGAAAATTACATATAAACATTAAATCTTTTTTTTAGAGCGTATATAGTGTATACACTGTATAAAGACCCAGTTATTTTTTAAGTACTAAAAGGATAATATTTTTTTAATGGAGTCTTTGATAAATAAGTACCATTACATTTCTTGTCATTCCTGTTGCTTGTCAACTTCGTAGCAGTGCAAGACTTGACAAGTTAATTTACATAATCTGCATTGTTTGCAACATGTCACTCACCTACTTAACCATTTTTCTCTTACAGTCCAGTCATTAAAAAATGCTTTGTAAATCAGTTCCACTGAATCATTAAAAAGAATCAGTTCATTAGAACCCATGGATTAACAATAACGAAAGGATCAATATTGATGGAAGTACAATTGACTTAATTATTAAAACTCAATAAATGGATGCACAAAATTGCTGCGAAGATTTCAGAGGAGATTATGTTCATTTTAAGCGTTGAATCGAACATGCAAGTGATTTTGTGGCTGAATCTGTCAGGAATATGTCTGAATTATATGTCACAAATCAAATGTTTAAAAAAGTAAGAAAATGTATTTTGCATTAAGAAAATGAAGCATTAATGATCAAATAATGTATTTTTTAGGTAACCAAAAAAATATTTAAAAAAAAAACACTGTAAAAAAATATTTTCATGATTTGTAATCACATTTTTTCTTTTGTCAAATCAACTTAAATAATTTATATAGTTCAAATAAAACAATATTTTGAGTTTCTGATGATTAAATCAATCTTCATTGCATGAACTCAATTTTTCTATTTCAATGAACTTAAATTTTTAAAGCATCCAAGTTACTTAATTTTTTTAAGTTAAACCAACAATATTGTTTTACAGTGTTTTTGCGAACATTAATGTTATTTAATATTGTTAATATTATTTAATGAACCTCACTTTTTGAACTATTGAATTGTATATTAACTAATAGGACCTTATTGTACAGTGTTACAAAATATTCAGCTAGTCATTTGGTAATTAATGCTTAATTTTCGTAATGAAATATATTTTCTTTCCTTTTTTCTTTGGTTTTTGGGGTGAAATTTCCAGGCCACATCTCACATTTTACAGTTAAACCTTAAAGTCTTTGTTTTTACAGTACATTTCGAAATGAAAGCCATACTGATTGATTGTTATATATAAAATCGAGAAAACCCTTCTGGAGACAGGTTTTTGGGTTTGTTTTAGTTGTGAGATAAATGGACAGTTGCGTTTGAAGGGTCCATCTCTCTCACACATGTACACGCTCACTCACACTCTCTACTGTTGCTGGAAGCGTGTTGAAATGATAGCAGCACTTGTGAATGTGTTTGGAGATATGTGTGGTTTATAACAGCTATCATCCTCTCAGAGAGTGTCATATCCTGTCCTCACAAAGAGTGTGTGTGTGTGTGTTTGTTCAGAGAGACACTCTGGAATTGGTCGGCGAGCCCATCAGCGGAATGGCCCGATGTCCGTATGATCCCAAACACGCTAATGTGGCTCTGTTTGCAGGTAACGGCACGCATTTCTGGCCATGTAACGACTCTAACCTCTAACCTCACATTATTCACATAATGCACTGATTTTTTTTGATCACCCTTTAATCTGTGATAATAAGAGCCGTACACCCAGGAGATACACAGCATGATAATATTTAATATCGCCTCATTTATAGCTGTTTTAATTTGCCTCCATAAATGTGTTTAACCACCTTTTCCTAACATCGTTATGCTCAAGGACTTTTCGAACGCTTTGCCGCATAAATCATCATGGCACTATGTCGATGCTCACTTCTGGTTATTGACCACTGACCTTTGCCCTTTGACCCCAGAGGGCAGCTTGTTCACAGGGACAGTGACTGACTTCCTGGCCATCGATGCCGTCATTTACCGCAGTCTTGGAGAGAGTCCGGCGCTGCGCACCATCAAACATGATTCCAAATGGTTCAGAGGTAAGGTTTCATATATATATATATATATATATATATATT
>JAOTRC010000039.1:25069954-25081814 GCA_027497675.1 Cyprinella lutrensis
AATTCAACTGCAGTAGCCACCGTTCAACCTGAAGAGGGCAGCACTAAGACGTTTTTACACCATGTATTGTAGAAATAAAACACTTTATACTCAAATGTCAAAAAAGTTACTCGAATCAATGACTGGTATTAATAAAGATCCATTCTTACAGATCATTAACCAAAAAAAAGTTGGTGTAGGGTTTAGTTACTCGTTAATCATATCAATATTTTTTAGAAGTCCTAAAGCTGATTTTCCCCTTTAAGTCGCTAAAACGGATACAACTTGTGCAAATAAATTGCAAGTTACTATGTTGGAATTGTAATGTGTTTTTCTGTCTTTCATGCAGGTCTGTTACGTGAGAGTTTTATGGATGAGCCCGAAAGTCTTGTTACTTTGAACCTGCTGGTCGTTGCTGCAGTCTCTGCATTCTCCACCGGGGCGGCGCTCTCGGGTCTGGCAGTGTGCTGGATTATGGGCCAGAAACACCGTCACCGTTCGCACAGCAACACTCCGTCATCCAGTAGTCAGCGGAAGAGTGAGAAAGAGCGTTGCATGATGGGACAAAGCAGGAGCGGCTCGGTGATGAGCGTATCCCGGCACAGCGGCGCAGACCGGCCGCGCTCACAAGGTGAGACGCTCTTCGTCATGCCCAATGGTTGGGTCAAAGCGGGCGACTTGGATCCAGGTCTACTTCCCACACCCGAGCAAACTCCTCTGCAGCAGAAACGTGGGCTACGCCTGTCTGATTCCGGATCCAGCTGGGACCAAAGTCAGACCTTCTTGAGCTCAGTTGGTACCCAGTGCCCACCTCCACCATCCACCTTGTTTCTCAGCTCTAAACTCTTGCAAGGAAACAGCCGACGCCACGAGGAAGCCATCGAAACTGGTATCGACCGCCAACGCTATGTCTCCCTCTCCAAGTACCGGGATCAGGGAATACGCCCAGGCACTCTTCTTCGCAAGTCGGCAGGCGAATACAACTACCCCATGACTCCCCAAGACTCCCCCGACCGGCGGAGAGTGGTTTCGGCCCCCAGCACCCAGATAGAGTACAGCGGAGAGCCTCTTCGCTGGACCCACGAAGGCTACATCTTCAGCAGTCACGGCATACCTCCAACAGGCCACCACTACACCACGTCCTCGCAGCATCCCGCGGGATTGACGCGCACCGTGCTTCATGGGTCCCGGGGGCTCATCGACCTGGCGGACTTCAGTCACCTGCTCGGGAAGGGAGGAAGCGATCGGACAACGACGGGCCAGTGAATGACGAGAAGCGAGGTAGGAGGAAATTGTAGAAACGCAAGCGGCTGAAACCTCCCGTGGACTGCAGAGCGCAACCTGGCCAACCACAGTAGCTCACTGTAACTCTCTCTCTCTGTCTTTCTGTCTTTTCTCACCTGCCCGTCATCCTTTTCCTCATTTGTCTGGAACGGCTTGCATGAGGACGAGCCAAACCGGACCTCACTGACTACAAGAAGAGTGGCCATTTCAACTGGATAGACCTCTTTCTCTTCTTCTCTCTCACAATTACTCACATATGTAGGCAGAGACATGCTTTTCCCAGTACAGTAGCTCTCATTCTTGACTGACTGACTACGAGTGTGACTTACCAAACCTTATTGCCCCTTTATCCGATGGAGGAAAGAACCTTAGCCATCTTGAAGACTATCTATCTCTGAATATGTTCACACCTAAACTCTCTTTAGCGGGTTACCCTTTCAGCAAATTTGTAAGTTTGATTTGACGGCAGCATTTCGTTTGGGAATTGGGACAATGGTTCAATACAGAAACAACCAAGAACCCAATAGCTCTTTGGAGTAATGACTCGGTAAACAGTGGTCAGTCTCGTATGATTCTGGTCAATACCAAACTGAGGACATCTTATTTACATTAGTGTAAATTCTGTAGGAGCAGATTTGGACAGATCAACTGGTCGCTTCGGAATCGCTTCTCTCCCTTTTACGTTTACTGATTTCTTAAAGAAATATAACTTGTAGCCCATCAAATTTACACTTTATAAATAACGTAAATAGCAGTGTTGTAGTACTTGAGTCTGGACAAGAGCAGACTCAGACTCAAGTCCGAGCCCAAGACCATATATTTACGACTCGTCAAGACCAGGTGATTTGAGGTGGAGTCCAAATGCTCCTGAAATGGTCTTGAAAATACTTTTTTTAAAATTATTAAATGGGAAAGTAAGGAGAAGCAGATTATATAGAGGGCCACATCGCCCCAAATAACATCAACTGTCTGTCTCCATCTGCGATACTTTTTCCATTACAAACGCTTGTCTGTGACATCATTTCTTGTGGGCGGGGCCTCGTTCGCTTTGCAAGATTTGCGGTACGCCATTTGCTCTGATGCATCACTTTGACCAAAATGTATGGATGTATGGATAGAAAAGATTTTTCTTTTGTATGCTTGGAAACTTGAGTGAGCTGAGGCATTTACCTCAGTGTTACCTCGGCCCCGAGTTCAGACTGTACACGAGAGAGAGACGGAAAGAGAGAAAGCTTTGGTCGGATGAGTTTCGTGGCCTCAACAACATGAATTTCTGTGTAGCTCTGTGAGTTTAATCAGAGGACTCTCTGAGAATTTATGAACACGCTGGATTCCAAGTTTTTTGTCTTTTTGTTCGGTTTCTTCCTTTTTGTACAGTGAATTTTTTACACAACACGTAACACGTAACCTGGAACACAGAACTGAGGTAAATACACCCGCTGTTTTCTAGAAAGACACGATTAGAGATTGAGTAAGAGACTCTGTCCTGAAGACTCTTTGCAAAGAGGCTGTTTCGCCGTTTATTTCTCCTGAACGAAAATGCTAGAGAAGAGGAATCACATTACGTGAACTAAACAAAGTCAATGAATGTCATGTGATTTGAAGCCAGTTATGATATTGGGTGTGTCTGTGAAATAACCGATCATTTTGTTTATCACATCCATCATAATATATTTCCCTTCCTTTTTGTATTTATTTGTTTTGTTTTTTTAGTCATGGAAGTCATTTCAAAAGTTCTAGATCATCAACACGGGTAATTGATCGCGTGTTTTCAGTCATGTAACGTGACCTGGGAACTGTATCCCTGTGTCTTCAAGTCATTGCGTCCCTATGTGAGAATACTAAAAGAGTAGCATAATCAAATCTACACCGAAAGTCTCCCTGGCTCTGTTCCAAACTCTAGAGTTGCCTACCTAGACAGCAAAACAGTAGACTGAAAAACTATTTTGCCTTGCCAAATTCGAAGACTTGAAGCAACTCAAGCCTTATTCAGAAGGGATTAGTTTTACAGTATTTCCAGTCATTATTTCCAGAGCTTCCCAGTGATTTTAGTCCCGTCCAAATGTGCCATCTCAGTTATAATTTCAGACAATGTTAGTAAAGATTACTGCAACTTTTACCTTCTGTAAAATGGTCCTAAAAATTACCTCAGGTTAGGCAAATCCCATGTGAATTGACCAGCTATAAATATAAGCATAAATATTCTTTCATTTCTAGTTTAAGTTTAGTTTTGTTCCACTGTTTTTCAAGTGTGGATGCGCTTAATAATTCGTTTTAGTCGGTGGGGCAAGTCTGTGGCAAACCTCAAGTTTTTTCCACATACCGCTCAGATCAAACAAGGTAAAAGCACTTGTTAGGCCTCGTTTAAACTGCATGGTTCAAGTGATCCAAATCCGATTTTTTCCTCTCATGTGGCACAGATCGAATATGACCAGTGAACGTGTAAGAAGGAAAAAAACGCATGGATTCCGATTTTCTCAGATCGGATTCAGGCCTCATTCACATGTGGTAATAAATCGGATATGAATCTGATACATGCATTTGCGTGTGCCATGTAATCGTACAAATCGGATATTCCCCGGTAATGCGAGTCGTAGCCTACGTCATTAAAAAAGTGCGCGATTATAGGCGCGCGATGGAAGAAAGGATACACACAGTGGAGCAATGCGGAGGTTTCATGCCTTGAATGTTTGGGGTGAAGAGTGCAGGCAAAAATGCAGGGTTGTTACAGAAATACATCCGTTTTTGAAGACATTTCGCGAGATATGAGGCATCGTTTTAAGTGCTCGTCGTGGCTAGAGCCTCTCCTCTTTTTTTTCTCCGCCGTAAGAGACCATTGTTTTAATGACTTATTGAAATATTGTGGAAAGAAAACTTTGGATAATTTAATTCACATCTGCATCCATAATTTCGTGCTGTTTTGCTTAATTTCCCGGGTCAGAACGTCTGCATTTGGTAGTTTCAGCAGCGTATATTGTAAATGCAAAAATCGGATATGGGTCACTTTTAAAAGATGATGTAAGCAGGTCGTCAAAAAAATCGGATTTGGGCATCAAGACCTGCAGTGTAGCCTAAATGCAGCCATCTTGCTTTAGGTAAGTGCCTTTTACCAACAGAATCCAATCAGTTAATGAATGAATCGTTTGACTGGACCAAACTGTTATATCATTAAGCAACGTAATACGCACGTCACTGCAGCGATGCGTAAATTACATTACTCCATCTATCCTTGTGAAACTAATCCCGTCCGAATAGGGCTTTATATTGCATATTTATCAGTTCATGCATTCTGTGGGAATCAAACCCATGACCTTGATATAGCTGGCTCCACATTCAGCTGTTTGAGCCAGAAGAATAAATTCAGACTTTATAAGACAGATGCATGCATTTGGCAGATGCTTTTATGCGAAGCAACTTACATTGCATGTAAGGAACACATTTTATCAGTTCATGCATTGGGATTTATTAATGGCACAATTAATGGAGTTTCTGTCCAAGATTGTTTCAAACCAGTCATTTTGGTTAGGACAGTAGGATGCTCACTAGGGTTTGGAAAAGAGCCTGTTTCTCACCAACTTCATCTTTCTGCATGACCCACGCACCCAAATGTCCGTCTCCACACAGGCTAGCTTCGTTATTAAATGTCTAATAGCATCAGTCTGCGAGATATTGAAAGCAGATGTCTGATTAGATGAGTTGCCACACACACTTGAGTTCACTGGAATGCATCTAATAATGGTGCTCATGCACCTGTAAGATGTCTCTTATTAAAAGCACGTGCTACACGCATCATCCTGGAAACCATACGCCTTCGCTGATGCTCTCAGAAAACACACTCCTGCAGTTGTGTGCTACGGTCGGTTGAACATTGATTAGCTCATAAATCCAGCTGAAAGGAGAGTCATGGTTGATTGCACTGTCTCTGTGTGTGTGTATACGTGTGTTTATGTGTTTAAATTACCGTGTGTATGTATTTCTGTCTCCTTTCTTCAGCACTAAAGATACACCCGGCAGGAAATAGGATCCAGAACACAGGAAATATATCCCGGTAGGCAGGAAATGCAAGGATATAGCCGCTTACCTGTAGGTCAAGGACACGAAAGCAAGTAATCAAACGCAGGAAGTAGCAAATGTCGCTTAATATTCTAATGTGAAAACCACATGTGGAGAAAGAAAGAAGATCTCATGTACTTTCAGCTAACTTTTCAGCAAATTTCAGAGAAATTGTGCCATATCCATCTTCAACAGTGTTTGCCAACAGAAAATGAAATCGCTAAGTTTGCTAATAAGCTACAAAGATGCCAAAACAAGTGTTTCTTCAGAGTGTGACTTGTCACACACCGTCGTTCGTGCTACTAAATGAATTTATACCTCAAAAATGTGCAGCTTATTGAGGTGTGCTTTTCCTTTTCTAAGTGCTCGAAGTTTAGTTTAGTTTCAACATGTTGACGTCTTTAGAAAAAAAATTTTCCAGTCAATTTTCCAGTATAATTTCTAATTATCCTCTTTTCACACACAAACTGCCTTCAATTAAGTGTCCACACATCAAATTTAGTGCCTAAAGCTTATTTCCTTTGTAGCAGGAAGTCCCTCAGTGTAAATTAAAATGGTTTTCAATTTCCATGACTTTGTCCCTCACAGTATTTTTCGTTTTGTTCGGATGCTTTCTGGTGTTTGTATGCCTTCATTGCTCTTAGTGATATTGAGTGACATTGACTTTTTCACACAGTGCCAATTGTGTTAATTCCGGTCTATTATTGTCAAGGAAAGTGTTGAATGTGCTGTGAATGTATTCAAACGATTTCCCCCCCATACGCCTTCCTTTCATAATCTTTGATCATGCTGCAACAAGCACAATATTGTACAATAATCAAGGCCAATAATGTGTGTTTGACTTTTTCCACAATGTTTAATTCACTTTTGTGTTCCACAAATGATCACATTTACTGGTTCTCACAGACTTTGCAAAGGATGAGGAAGGATTCTTGAAGGAACAGCATTTTGTAAGGCGGTGTATGTGGCGACGCAGATTTGCCTTCAACGTGAAGGGCTGTGTGTAAGACTGAATCAGTGTTACGTTGAGTTGTTTATTTGACTCAGCTGCTCTGTACATAGCTCGAATCCTGAGTTTCACCCCGCCGCTGGCGATGATGTAATGTCCCTGTGTATAGAAGTCGAGGGGCGGTATACAGTGATAATTGTTTTGTTCGTTGGTTGGTTTTTAAATAACCTCACCTGTATAGAAGTAAACACTTATACATCCAGTTTCACACATGAACACACACGACTCAGTACTGGAGCACACACTTATTTTCAAAAGCCAATCAACATGGAGATTTTATCATTCTAATAAACACATTTGATTGTTTGATTTTGTCTCTGTGAAATGTGTCATGATTCCTGTGTCTCATTTTGCAGTGAGCCTTAAGGGAATGGTTCACTTAAAAATGACAGAATTTTAATTTTTAAGTTAACTATTCCTTTAAGTGGTTGCCAGCCATAGACTTTAAAAGAAGTTGCCAGCTACCTAAAATATTATGTTGACTTTTACAAGCTGCTGTATATCAGTATGTACGGAAGAGGATTAGGGCCAAACAATTGAAAAAAAATAGAGATTAAAGTCATTGTAACTGAGATAAACTCGTTAAATTTTGGGGGGGGAAAGTAGAAATGGGCTATAAGAAGAATAAACTTATTAATATCGAGAATAAAGTCATTGGGTTTCGAGAAAAAAACTCGTTAAATTTAAAAAAGTTGTAATACAATCTTGAGAATAAAGTCGTCGTGTTTCGAGAAAAAACTAGTAAAATTTCAAGAAAAAAGTCGTAATACAATCCTGAGAATAAAATCATTAAAAATCGTGAATAAAGTCGTCGTGTTTCGAGAAAAAACTCGTTAAATTTCAAGAAAAAAGTTGAACTACAATCTTGAGAAGAAACTCATTAAATATCCAGAATAAAGTCGTTGTGTTTCAAAAAATAACCCGTTAAATTTCAAGAAAAAAGTCGTAATACAATTTTGAGAATATATACTCAATAAATATCGAGAATAAGTCGTTGTGTTTCGAGAAAAAACTTTTTAAATTTTGAGAAAAAATACCCATACAGGCCAACTAAAAAAGGTTAGCATTGGATTTTCTTTAAATAATGAAAATCTATACTTTTAAAAAATATGTTTAATGTTAAATTCATAAATTCATCATTTTAAAAGATAAAAATCATGTTAGTTTTAATTCACAATTATTAATTGATCATTGAATAGTTTCTCTGTTTGGTTTAAGCGGATGTTGCCATTTTTGTCATGTCTCAAGCTTCTAAATAAAACAGGCAATTTATTAAGAATATTCAATTCTTTTCCAACAAAACATTTTTAATTGGTAATAAATGTACAGGATTCGTGGAATTGTTCTATGGGATATTCCATATTATCATTATCATCCTGTTAGCCTTTTGTACAATCCCTTTAACAAAAGCAAGTTCCTCAGTGACATCATCCTTCAGGAAGTGGCATCATTTTGGAGGGAAAACAGCACAAGCATTAGCCAAGGATTGATGCTTAGTGGTTTTAGTTGGTTTGTCTTATTCCATTCAGTCGATAAAATTATAGAAATTAATATCAACATTTAAAAAGATGATTCAATAGATATCAAAATGAATGTACTGTATAGCTAACTTTTAGTCCCTCTTTAACTTTAGCTGTTTATATGCATCCTGTTAGTTTTTAATTAAGACGTTTGTGTGTTAGTGCATAGTTCTGACTAATATATTCTGAGTAATGTTTACACATGATTATCAAATGGAAAGGTTGTTGTTGTTGCCTTCACTTGCACGGTACCGCCCAGAAGATGGCGTTTCACAGAATGCACATTGAAATTTCACAGAGCATCTCTCTGTTGCTATGGAGAATCATGTCACCATAGCAACATCTGTGCATCTAAAAGACTAGAGTGATGTTGTTTTGAAGGATCATTACTTGGAAGTTAATTAGACGCATCTACATATCAATTACATCAGGCATTTAGCATCAATGCAGTTTAATTTGACTTATTCATGTCCTTTGCCTCATAATGGCCAATTAATACTAAAAATAAGTCAAATGTGTAATGGATGCCTACTATTTGATGTGCAGTAGTAGCCTTGTTTCATTGTAATAAGTCAAATTCATCATCCCCTAAAATCCCCTTGTAGTTTTGAAAAAAAAAAATGGAAAAAGGGAGGTAAAACAACAAATTGACAGGACAGATAGGTCTAATAAGATATCTCAAAGCCTGAGCTGCCTAAAACACGTTGATAGGCCTACTTTAATAAAGGTAGCTATACTATGGTTTTACTTGGCTATGTAAGCCTACATGTTCAAAAACATTGTAGGCTATAACCATGATCATAATATGTCCAATAATGGTTGTACTAATGATATAATTTTTTTAGGTACTCTCTAGGGATGATGTGGCATTTAACACTGGTGCAGTTTTCAGTTCAGATGATAATATAGAGTCGCTCGCTTATATTGCCACGACCATACGTGCACAAGTCTACAGATGCAACGCATATGGAGTACACTAGATGACCACTAGAGGGCAGTTTAACCTCACATAAGGTTGGATCTCGTGTAAACCGTCTCAGAGCATGTGGCATTATCAGGATCCACAAATATTCCCTCGTTGAATTATATTATATTCAATTTCAACATTGTTGTCACGGTTTGGGTTTTGTTTCTTGTTCCTGGCTTTTGTCTGTCATGTGATCCCTTTTTCTAGTCATGTGATCTTGTCTTATGTTCCCTTGACTGTTCTATGTTGTCATGGTTGATTGTTTAAATGTTCACAGGTGTCCCTTGTCTCGTCGTTTAGTCCAGTATGTATTTAAACTCTCATATTTGCTCTGTGTCTTTGTCGAGTATTGTTTGTTCTACCCTGCCTGGCTCCAGTATTTTGAGCTCTCTTGATTTGTATTTCTACTTTGAATCTTGTTTTGTAAAAATATGCGTTTGGGTTCACCTCAACTTACTTCCAGTGGACTTAATTGTAACATTTGTTAATGTTCTGGTCTACACTAAAACTCTGTAAACTTTTGTTCTCACACAGTAATTTAAATCGTGGGATCTACAACACACAATTTTGCAACGTGAGATACTGTGACATGATATGTTGTGACACTGCATGCTATACTGAGTCAGACTGTTATGATTGGGTCATAATTGCATAGGAAACAGTGGCTGCATCTAAAAAAATTGAAGCAGGCTGCCTCTATGTAATGCTGCGTTTGTTCTCAAAGGTATCATAAAACTCATTTCTGAGGCAGCCTAATGGTTTAATGGTCTACAGCAAAACAGGGAGAGCTTTGGAAGTAAATATTTTAATTAGCTAGGCCACAATAGTAATTTTTACATAGAAAGGTATCAAAAGTGGAAAACGTTGGTCAAAAACGAACATTTTTCCACACAAACTGACCACCAACCGCGACTCTCAGACGGCATCGTTATTTATTTTTCTTGCAGACGAAAGTGAACAAGTCCGTTGGCGAAGGGAACGTCGATTGTAATTTCAAGGAAGTAATTATGCATTTATGGTCATGTGACCAAAGGTGGCGAATCCTCATATTTAAAAATGGCGGGAGAGTTGCCGTATAAACAAAATATAATAGATGCATAGATGCAACATGCATTTCATATTTAGTTTAAGAAAGTTTTCTAGGTAAGAAATGTGTTTAACTTATTAGGTTAGAGCAGGCCGGGAACACACAAAGCATTTCAAAAGCTCAATATAATGTTGGTAGCCTACATTTATTTATAATATTAATAGCGTTATGATGCCTTCAAAATCACTCAGATAAAGGTATCCCAGGAGACAGAAAGTGAAGCTAACATTGGATTCGGATTTCAGCTGTAAATATTGATTCCTTCCTACCTTGGAATGCATCCTCCGAAGGCAGCTTTTATTGCACGAGAGTAAGTGCTTTGATAACATTATCCATATTTTAGGCCTAGTGTCCTTTAAAACATATTATTAAATCATTTACTTGTGGTTTGTGATGCAGCTGCTGTTAAATCCAATCCAGTTTCTGATTCATCTTTCAACAAAAATGTATTTGCAAACTCTCCATTACACCGTGTCTCGTTTAAAGGGGACCTATTATGCAAAATTCACTTTTACATGGTGTGTGAACATAAATTTGTTTTTAATTCCCATAAATCATAAGCAGTGTTTCAGAACAATTAAGGCCCCGCCCACAACTGCTGACGGACTCTGCTGCATTAGCATAGCCCCGCCCTGAGTGAGCTGTACACAGTCTGCCATGTTCATCTCCTCGCCAGAACGTTTAACAGCGTTCAATCAAGAGAAGTGAGTAATTTTATATTTTCTTTTCTTGTTTGATTCATATTAACAACATACATAGGAGTAGACACTGTGCTGCTTTGTTACACACAGGTTTAATGTACACATGCGATTTCTTGCTGTTTACATTCAGACCCACTGTGTTTATGTGAAATTTGTGTGTTTTTGAGATAGCCTTGTGTGTATTTGACAGTTTAAGTGCAATAAGACGTGAAATATAACTTAGTTTAAGGGTGCTTTCACATCTGTTTATTTGGTCCAGACCAAAGGCAAAAAATTAAACTTTGTAGCATTTTTCAGGGCTTTTGGTTCGTTTTCACCCCACACTGATTGCTCTGGCCCGAATCAGTTGATGTGTAGATGAAACAAACCAAAATATCCACATTACTCGTTGGCCAGATATGTCTTGAACATATTTCCATAACTGCACTTCGATTGGTCAGAACGCAAGTGAAAATTCCAAAAGAACACTGCTGATTCTGTATGTTCAGGATCAGCACAAGCTTTTCGCAAATCCCCTCATAAACAACCAGTCATGGCTTAAAGGGAGCGCTATTGGCTACAAAAATAATCATTTCGTTTTACTACGGAAGCTGGTTTAGTCCAAAAATGCACAGATTTGGCCGTTGGGTCTGTTCAAAGTCGATCACGTTCTCACCACAAACGAACCGCTCCAGAGTTCGTTTGAAAGCGTCTTCGAGGAGGTCTCGGTGCGCTTCTTTGGTCCGCTTTTGGTGCGCACCCGGGTGCGATTGCTGCCTTCTCACCTGCCCAAACAAACCAAGGGGAAACCAAGGGGAAAACAAACTCTAGTGTGATTCAACTGAACTAAATGAGGCAGGTTTGAAAGCATCACAGGACGCGCTGTCTGACAGCTAGCTTTCTGACTAATGTTAACAAATGGATCGCATTTCCTTTAATACATTTCTAATAAATCATGTTAGAATAAGTGCAGAGGATAATCATTTAGACATTTTATTTTGCATACATTTCATATTTTTACAAGACTACAGGCTACTGTGGTGGTACCATTTTATGCATACCATGGTATTTGTGCTACTGTCTTCTTTATGCACCCTATTATTTAATTGGAAATGTGAGGTAGTTCCACTGATGGTAAACCGGTAACACTTTACAATGAGGTCAATTAGCTTACATTTATTCATTTAGCTGACGCTTTTATCCAAAGCGACTTCCAATTGCTATATATGTCAGAGGTCGCACGCCTCTGGAGCAACTAGGGGTTAAGTGTCTTGCTCAGGG
>JAOTRC010000039.1:25210844-25220874 GCA_027497675.1 Cyprinella lutrensis
TTCTACTTGGAGAAAAACAACCCTGTCTTAAAAACACAGAATTCCCCATGATCATTCCAATGCAGAGGAAGATATCAGAACATCTTGTCTCTGTGATCAACATGATTTGCTCACATAAGACTGATCTCAAACCTCTCGATAATGATATTGGTCATCGAGTGAACGAAAGTGAAATCCATGCCTTTATCTTTGTTGTGCGACTTGGACAGTTGACAGATGAGGATAAGATGGGCATTGAATGGCTACAGAGAATTTTTGGTGACCGAGTTCTTTCATTTGTGATTATTCTCTTCACCTATGAGCGAGAAGAAGAGAGTGACACTATTATAGATGACTTAAAGAACAAATCTGTTTTGGCACAGCTGGTGGAGAAATGTGGAGGAAGATATCACATCTGCAGCAAGAACATGAACAACCAATCAGAGATTGGGGAATTGATTGACAAGATTAAACAGCTGTTCATTGACAATAATAAGCAGTTCTACACCAGTGAGATGTACAAACCTTCAGGAGACCTGCAAAACAGTGAATCTCAAAGTGGTAACACAGATTCTATGTTGATTTTTGTCTTACATTTACCACAATAAACATGTTCACTCAAGATTCAATATTAATGCTATATATCTGAATAATATGATTGTGACGTTGGTGGAATTATGCCTCTAATTTTTAAAAAAAGTCAACTAATTTAAAGAGTTCACTCTTAAGATGCATTTGAATAGGAAGTAGGTCAGACTGTCGGTTTTTGATTTGTATCAAAAGAATCACCAATTAATCATTTGCTCTCTTTTCGTAAAATGAAGGTGCAGAAAGAGAACCAAGCATTGGTAAAACCAATGCAGAGCCTTTGGAGACCTTGATCCAAACTGATAAAGACAAACAACAAGTAAGAACTTATATGCATATTATTTTTCTGAATTTAGTTATTCATAAATTAATCTATTCCACTGTGATCTCATGAGTATTTGTATTTTAAGGGTCAACTACACATAGGCTATTTACTATTTATGCATACCTAAAAAATTGCATAGCATCCAAAACTTGTCATATCAGACTGCCCGGTCTTCCGCCCAGTTCATATGTGTATTTTCAACCTTGGATGTGGCATTGATACAAATCTATCAATGGTTAGTGTTAAGTTTACAGATAGGAGTGGGATGGCTCCAATATATCTCAATGATAATGTATTGTTTAAAAGTGGGTTGGTTTTGGGTGGGTTTAAGGGATCTACAATATAAAGAATAGGTTAAACATTTCGCTAGAGTTATATTTATGATATATAACAGATTTTATGTTTCTTCAATTGTAAATATGTTAGAAGTTATGAAAAATCCAATATTATATTGCAGCATATCCAAATGTACAAATATTCATGTTTTTGTAAATACACAATGCCATCAGGCTGCATTTTCAAATGTCAAATGTTCTATATATATTACAGTAAATTACCAAATATTGCACAAATAAACATTCTTTCCATGGCTTATCAACTAATTATACTATTTATATGTATTATTTATAAGGTAGGTGCTGTGCAACTCATTGACAGGCTTCAACTTCAAGGCAAACAACTGAGAACTGCAGATTTCCTTAAGCCAATTGTACAATCACAGTCCCAAGAGTGTTGTGCAGAGGACGAGCTGGCTTCAGTTTTTCTACAAAAATTGATGATGCTTGACTACAAAGCAAGATGCCTCCAGAGTAAAGAGAATAAGGAAAAACATAACACACAATGGAACAATGACCCACTTGAAGATGATGGTGATGACTATGATGATATTTTTGGAGAAACGGCTAAACCCTCTGATGAAAAAAACAAATTAGATGCTGTCCACTTATTGGATGTTCAGATGGCCGTGTTTCATTGTGCCGATAGTTTCCTAAAGCAGCTCATGGTGACTAAACTTTCACAGTGTCAATATGCTCTCCCTCTGCTTGTACCAAATCCATTCACACAACAGATTGAGTTCCCACTCTGGACATTTCGACAAATCAACAAGACCTGGAAGACAACTGATGATAAGGGTAAAATCTCTAGCAAATTCCAGCCAGTCTATAAGGCAGAAACCCCAATGGTGGCTTTCTTCAGGTTCGGTCCAGTGACCTCATCCAAGTCTCAATGGATTAACAGCCTGATCAATGAAAAACACAACACATTCTTCCACAGGAACTGCCCAGGCAGCAGCAGAACCAGAGTCCTGATGGATGGACTGGTGGAGATCGCCTGGTACTGCCCCTCTGGAAAGGAAACCGATAGATTTACTCATTGTGTTGCATTCTGTAACCTTCATGGTGATGCAGGAACCAATGAGAAGCAGCTGGATATCCTGACTGAAATGGCTTCTGTAAATGTTGCTATTTTACCACAACTCAGCAAGGATGACAAAAGCATGACCAAGATCCAAAACTTCCTCAAGGATTCAAAGCCATTCATCTGCCTTCTTGCTGACAATGATTCGGCTCTCACAAAAATACGGAAAGGGAAATACAAAATTGGGTTGAAAGACAGAAACCAGTCAGATGTATTTGATGAAATCAGAAGAGCTATAAACGATGTGCTCTTGTCTTTTGAATCATCTCCCATTTTCAAGCTTGAAGACGTGGCCAAGTTCTCCGGTATCAAAGTAGATGAGGACAATGATGAAGATCTCAGGAGAGGAAAAGAATTAGCGCAGAAGATGATGAGTTTACTGCAGGATACAGATCTGACGGAAATCAAAGAATCATTATTGCCATTGCAGGGAAAACTGTGGCATCAATGGTGCGAGAAAAATAAAGAACTTCATCGACCTACATTAGGAGAACTACACAAAGGGAGCAACATGGAAAAAAACAAAAGTTCTAAGCTATCAGAAATGCTGATGATTCGTGAACAGCAACGGACATCTGTCATAAGTCAGTTTGTCCAAATCTTTATCCAAAACCTGAATTCACAAGCAAGAAATGAGGTGTCTTATTTTCTGAAATGGCTGGGCATCCTGCTGGATGACTACACCGCTGAAAGTCTTTCAGCCCTTCTTCATCAGTATGATGAAAAATGGTCAACAGTCCTAAATCTCAAAAAGAAACAGGACAATCTGCAGCAACTGAGATCTGCACAAGTAGAACTTGAGACAGTATCTGAGAAACTACAAGCTGCTACCTTTGGCATAGAGCACATACTGAGAGAGATCGGTCAGATATTTGAATCATGTTCATCTGTGAAGAGGAACAAGAAAGATATGACCTTTGACTTCTCTTCTCTCCCACGTCTCGCAGCTGAGATGATGATGTCTGGATTTCCACTGGAGCTGATGGATGGCGATGCTGCCCATGTTCCTCTGATCTGGGTTACTGCTGTTATTGATGCACTCATCCAGAAACTGGGAGACCAGAGAGTCTATGTGTTGTCCGTTTTAGGAATTCAGAGCTCTGGGAAATCCACTATGCTGAACGCCATGTTTGGACTGCAGTTTGCCGTCAGTGCTGGCAGGTGCACCAGAGGAGCTTTCATGCAGCTGGTCAGAGTATCAGAGGAGATGAAAGCACAGTTGAAGTTTGACTATATTCTAGTTGTTGATACTGAGGGACTTCGTGCACTAGAACTGGCTGGAAGGTCAACAAGAAATCGAGACAATGAAATGGCCACTTTTGTTGTTGGTCTCGGGAATATGACACTGATCAACATCTTTGGAGAAAACACAGCTGAGATGCAGGACATTCTTCAGATTGTTGTTCAGGCCTTCATGAGGATGAAGAAGATCAGACTGAATCCAAGCTGCATGTTTGTCCATCAGAATGTTTCAGATGTCACAGCCGGAGAGAAAAACATGGAGGGACGGAGACGTCTGCAGGAGAAACTGGATGAGATGACCAAACTGGCTGCTAAAGAAGAAGACTGTGATACTGAGTTTTTCAGTGATGTCATTACATTTGACGTTCAGACTGATGTAAAATATTTTGCACAGCTGTGGGAAGGCAGTCCACCAATGGCACCACCAAATCCAGACTACAGCAGAAATATTCAGGAGTTGAAGGACACCATTCTCTCAAAAGCCTCTACATCTGGCGGAATTACACTTTCTCAGTTCAAAATGCGTATTAGTGATCTGTGGAATGCACTGCTAAATGAAAGCTTTGTGTTCAGCTTCAAAAACACACTTGAGATTGCGGTATACAGAAAACTTGAAACTAAGTACAGCGACTGGACATGGAGCCTCAGAAGCGCCATGCTGAGCATTGAAGACAAATTCTACAACAGAATTGCCAACGGGAACATTAATGTTCAGGAAAAGGACCTGTTGGCTGACATGAGAAAGACAAAAGATCAGGTAGAAAAATCAATGATGTCTTACTTTGAGGAGGACAAAGACAAAGAAATTCTGTGTCAGTGGCGAGGAAGATTTGAAACCAGAATCAAGGATCTTCATGATGACATTGTAAAGGGAATAAAACGAAAATTAGATGAAGCAATTGAACAGAAAAAAGCCAGGGAAAAGCTGGATCAAAAAAGGACAGAGTATGAAAACAAGCTTTTCAGTCGGAGCAAGGAATTAGCTTTAAGCCTGAGAAATACAGGAACAGATGAGAATATGCTGAACAAGGAGTTTGACACAATGTGGAGAAAATGGGTCACTGAAATGACTAAAGATACACCACTGAAAGAACTGAACTTCTGGGACGATGTGGCTCGGATCTTATCTGAAAATCAGGAATTGACTTTTGTAAGTGAGCGGTTAGATCAGAAAGACTATGAACAGATCGTCCACAGAAGTGATTATTGTGTCTACATGAGACTAAAGAAGCATCTAGAGCATTCTGGTGAAGCTGTATCTTCAGAAGCTGAGGAGACCACTAAGAAAAGCAAGAGTGGATTCATGCAAAAAAATTGGTTTGGTCAAAAAATCATGTCTGGTATAGAATATTTTAGAGGGACTCAAAAGTCACCAGAGAACATGGACCTAAATGCTGAATGTCAATACTCGATAAGGCGTCTGACTCAAAAAATTATTCAAGAGACTGAGATGATAATGAAGAAGTCACCAGTCGGAACACGAGGCTACAGTGATAGTTACATTCAGGAAATAACAGACTGTGTTCAAAAGTCAGTGAAGCAACATGAATCCATGAGGCAAAAATACTCATTGAAGAAGGAGTTTACCATAGATCTCAGTCTTTATGTTTGTGACATTGCAAGACAGATGTTCACCAAACTTCACAAAGAATTCAGAGAAGCAACTGACCCGAGAATTTATCTGGAGAAGCAGAAAGCTCAATATTGGAGCATCTTCAAGAACTACTTCAAAGGAGCGACGACAACAACCATACTGAGTGAATTCATCTGCAGCAAACTTGGGCCATCCATCCTACAAGCGGTTTACAACAAAACTGCCATTGATGTGGCAGCACAGATGAGGTCTGACATACCAGCATTACGTGAAAACAGACCAAATCTGGAGAAACACATTTTGAATTCCCTCGCAGAAAATGAAGATTTCGGTCAGTACATAAAATACATCCATAATCCCAGAGAACATTTTAAACAATTCATAAAAAATCAGGTGGACGAATACTTCACCAAACAAAACAAAATGATTCTAAAACTTTTCAAAGGAAATCTGACACAAAAAGAGCTGATTGTAAGAAACGCGATTAAAGCAGCAACAGTGGAGGTCAAGAGTCGGAGCGGAGACGGCAATATGTGGTTCAGATGCTTCACCACAACCCTGACAGATGAGCTGAAACTCACAGAGAACTCATGTGGTGATCTCAGCGAGATTAAAAACTTAGATTTTCTTGAGACTAATTTAAGCGACAGTCTGAAGAAAGGGATGACGAAGTTACAGAACAGCTTTACAAGCATAAATGATATGAAAATGTGCAGGAAAAGTCCAGTTGAGATTTTGATTGACCACTTTTGTCAGTGCTGTTGGGTTCAGTGTCCTTTCTGTAAAGCCATCTGCAACCACACGATGGAAGACCATGATGGAGATCACACGGTTCCTTTCCACCGCAACCTTGGACTGAATGGGTGGTTTTACAGAGGAACAACAAACTTGTCTATTAATATCTGCACAACAGCAGTAGCGAGTGATAGATCATTTTATCCAAATTCCTCAGAAGATACAGTCCTCTGGAAAGAATACAGAAAAGGAGGTTCTAAATATGCTAACTGGAGCATCACTCCAGATCAATCTGAGCTGCCATACTGGAAATGGTTTGTGTGCAGATTCCAGAAAGATCTGGAAGAGCACTATTGTAAAACATTCCAGGGACATGGTCAGATTCCAGATGAATGGAAAAAGTACACAAAAAAGCATGCTCTGGAAAATTTGGAGAAATACATGTAATGGCACTCTTTCAGATCCCTGTTTATAGAGGATGTTTTGACATCCTGTTTCACAATATTGTTTCTGAACTGGTAGATGCATATTGTGCTTTTGTAGGAGTTTTTTTTTCAGAAATAATGTATACTGAAGTAATTCTGCTGTGCTTTTTATTTAGAGACATGGGTCATTAGTTGAGAGACACACATGTGACTGTTAAAGCCAGTGGGAAATGAATAATGATTTATTCTGTCAAAAAATATCCTTAGATTATAAAATAAGAATAAAAAGGGGTTTTATTTTTGTGTCTCTATCTCCATGAAGGGAATTGGTGTATGTAGTGATGTAAAGCTGCAATTCAATAGATGTGATTGACAATTTTAATTGTATTTACTGTTGTGGTTTTTAATGTTGATTTCATATAATGATGTTTGCAAAATGATGTTGCTTGTATCTTTAAACCTCAACCACATTTCACTTATCAGAGATGAAAAGCACCATGATTTCCTTATTGTTAATCTCTTTGATCTTTGGAAATCTGTGAGATGTAGTTCTACATGTTTTATTAAATTGTATGAGGATGTAATATCTGAATAAAGCTGAGTGAATTAACTGAAGTTTGATATCTATTTTTGTTACCACTACACAAACGGGGTATATGTGAAGAAAGTAGCCTATAAAAAAAATCTGATGTGAATGCATTTATGAACATGCTAGTTTTAGTTGGGACCTAATACAACAGAACAAGATAGACATGTTTATTGGAAAAAAACGCATTATAATAAAGTTGAAACTGCAAAGACATTTAATAAAATGCATAACAACATTTAGCCTAAATTTAAACATACAACTTCTTCACATTTTAATATCAACAACTGTGGCAAATACCTGCTCTATGTGTATTCTTCTGCAAATGATATCTCACGTCAGCTGCTCTTAAAGCAGTCACATTCATTCACAGGAATCACAATGTTTTAATATTAAGATCAAACCAGAAAAAAACTGCATAAAATGTTATCCAATAAAATATAGGGTTAGGTTTATTTATCACACTGTGGATTTAGTTACCTGTGTCGTGTTTATTATTCCTTACATCCTGAAGGCATTTTAAAAGGCTTTACACAAAACTTAAAATTAAAACATAAGGCTTATTTAAAAGAAAAAAAACAAACAAGGTGGGAACAATTTCAGGGTAACATTTGATAGAAAGCCTTTCAAAATTTGTTATTATTTATGTTTGAAATCAAGTAATGTCTTGTTCACATTGAGTTAAATCTAGTTTTTTTGATTGTGAGACTTCCAAAATATGCATCCCAGATTATTCTAACATGCTGACTTTTTTTATAGTACATTTGAACTTGTGGCCCAACATACACCAGATAATCTACATAATACTGTGTAAGACAAAGTATATTGACACAAAATTTAAAGAGAGAAGATCAGGTTATTTTAACAAGACTAAGGATGGGACATACAAAACTTAATTCAACACTTCATATTATAGGGAAACATGATACTGGTTTATGCGAAATATGCCAAGTAAAGGAAACAGTTGAACATGTGTTGTTATTTTGTTCCAGATATGAACAGGAAAGAAAGGATTTAATAAGTGAACTAAAGAAAATGGGATGCAAAGAATTTACAATTAATAACATATTGAACACAAAACAAGGATCCAGGGAAATTGTAAGGTCAGTTTTAAAATTCATAAAGCATAGGGGTCTTAGGAATAGAATATAGTCATCTTTTAACTTAGGCCTACTACTAGACTGAAATCACTTCACACTCCAGCACAGGTGATGGCGGTATGCACCATAAAGTTGGTATACAACCCGCCAATAAATCTAAAGAAGAAGAAGAAGAAGAAGAAGAAGAAGAGGAGGCAGAACATTACTCACCGGTCTTGTGCGTTTACATTATACATAACGTTATCAGAAAACTGGTTGTTTTAGTTTAACGTTTTAACTCAATCCTTGAAATGACCACTAAAAAGAAACGCTCTGCGCATACCGACAACGACAGCTGGGTTGTCATTGCTCCAGGTACATTTTCTAAATTTACACTGTGTTCCATTCTAAGTTAACGTTACACAGCACACTTGTACTTTGAGAAAAGTTGTGTGCACAGTTTTCATTGCACATCTTTTTTTTTTTACTCTCTGTGGCTTTATTATTAACATATATATATATAAAGTTTAAGTGTGCATTATTAATGTCAACGTTGGCGTGAGTGTAAGTTACCCTTTTAGCCCACCTAAATCTACATGCAGTTCTGTTATTGCAGTTCACAGATCCATATTTTATTGAGTTATGTGGCATGTGCTGACCCTTCCTTCACTTTCAGATTCAGCACTGAACACAGGCAGATCCGAAGACAGTGATCCATCCTTCATCAAACTCAAGAATCCTGCTACAGGTGGCTTTTAGTGTTACAAAAATTGAATCAACTGCAGCTTACAGTTTAGTGGATATATAACTTTATTTAGTCATCCTGTCTATCAGCTAAATAAACTAAAACTGACAGTTCTGTCATTGTGAGTGCAGGAAGTTCTTCGCTGTACCTATTTAGCTGTGGTGATGTCAGTGTTTATGAAGTTAAAGCCTTTTCTGAAGACTTTCGATCTTGGTTTATTGGACAAACAGTGCAAAGAGGTAAGCTCACCTTACAGAAAGTGAACTATCCATTCAACATGTACTAGTTGTCTAGTAAATTGCTGATGCTATTTAAGTGAACTAACAGCTCTTCTATTCCTGTGTCCTCAGATGGGAGACTGCTATATGTGACTTCCATTGATCCTTTATTTCTGCTTTTGCCATACATTAGCAGTGTCGCCACCGAGGTAAACGATTAGTTGACATGCAATTAAGGCCCTATCCCAATACCCACACACTATGCCCTACGGTCTTCCTTGAAGTGGACACTTGTTTAAAGTGTACTTAGTGGAGTAAGGGCACAAAGCTGAAGAGCAGAATTGGCACATGTTAAAATCTGTCACTTCTGTTGTGAACCTGGGAGCAAACACTGTTCATTTGGCTAATGTTTGTGAAATGTATATCTTTTTTGGGTAATTCTGGGTAATCACTTTGCTGTATCCCATAGCAAAGTGAGATCTGATGCGCACTTGCGAAAGGGGTGCATTAAGTGCCCTTAAGATCACCCCTGGAGAACACCATTAGAGGATCGGGACACCCAACGGTCTTGCACCACTTAGCGAGAACGCGCATTGAGGGGCACAAGTGTGGATGTTGGGACAGGGCCAAGTCAGTCTGTTGTTCACATGAGCTTCACGTGTAATGTTAGCACTCTTTTCGTAGGGAAAGTTCCAACCAGTCAAGCAGTTAGTGATGGATGAGGATTACCCTGAATGCACAAGACTTCTGCAATGCAAACAGGCACTAGACTCCCTTCATCATGTGGCGGATGAGAAAGGTGTGCGAGTTTGTAGGCATGGATAGTGCCAGATCATGTACAGATACAGTATGATGTTCAAATTGTGTGGCACTTATATAAATTGAATCCTGTTTTTCAGAGGGTGGTGGTCAGAAGTTTCACAGATATAACCATGAGAAGACCTTGGAGTGGCTTAAGAAAAAGGTTTAAGCAATTTTTTAACTTATGAAACCCCATTACAGGCTACACAATGTAAAACTTTAGCATAGTGCCAGCTTTGAATTCACAAAAAGACTGCAATTTGGTTAAAAAAAAAAAAAAAAAAAAAAAAAAAA
>JAOTRC010000039.1:25669117-25681441 GCA_027497675.1 Cyprinella lutrensis
TGCCGCGGTTCGCGTGAATGTGAAATCAACACGGATTCGGGCGCGCACTTGTTCAGGAAGTAAAGTATCCTGCGCATACGTTTTAGCTTATTGTGATGTATTCAGTTAAATAAAACATTTGTATGATAGCGTTGATGATTTACCTTGGATACGAGCGAGAGTGAGCCTGCAGTGTATCCGTGCATTGCGCATGGAATCAGAGCAACACATTTGGAAATCCACTATCTCCTCAAAAGAGTCCGTTTGCAAACAGCAGAAGTCCACCTTATGTGACACGCACAGTAAACCTGTATTGTTCACTCAACTGCTCATAATAGCAGCATATAAAAAAAACACAATATTTACCCACGTTCTGCTTTCTATCATGCGACGCGCATGTTCGCGATGATGTAAGATGCACGCAAACGCATCAGGGTTCGATAGAATCAAGTTGAGTGTGAAACCAGACCAACGCTGCAGGGGGCACCGGAAACAACCGCGCTCGGGCTCGGACCGCAGCAAACGAGCCCAGTGTAAAAGCCCCCTGAATCTCCGCTGTTGCTTGTGTGTGTGGCCGCTGATTATCACTGATTAGCGGCACCAGCTGGTTCCACTTGTTTGTCCCTTTATATGTCAGTAACTGCTGTCTAATGTTGTCAGATCATAGTTTGGTGTTCCCGCCGTGTGCCTGGCGTTTTCCCGGCATTTTTTCAGCGTGTTCCCGTTCCCATGTCTGTCTTTCTGGATTGTGGATTCCCTATGTCTCTTGTCGTGTCAGTTCATCTGGATTTACAGTACCTTCACTGGATCATAGAGCACCGTCTTGGGATTACTATTTAAATCATAGAGCACCACCGTTGGATCACAGAGCACCACTACCAGTTGCCCACCGAGGTCCCTGCATCACTTCTCCATCCTGCATTGCCCAACTGTCCTCTGTGTTGTGTGACGTCTGTGTGGTGTACTTTCTGACCAAGTTTTGAGACAATAAATAGCGTTTTTTAATTGTATACTGTCTCTGTTGTTCCGTAACAGGACGATCTGACCACACCATGGATACAGCAGATGCTATGAGCTGGGAGGATTTCGCTTCACTGAGCAATGGATCAGCAGCAAGAGTGTATCGCCAACACAGGTCGGCGGTCCAAGCGCTTGTGACACAGGTGTCCGAGCTCACCCACCAACTTCAACATCTGAGAGCTCCCCCTGCGCCACCCACACAGCCCGTTCAACCCGTTCCACCAGAGCCGTCGCATCAGCGAGAGCCACGTCTTCCAACGCCAGACGGTTATGCAGGTGAACCTGGGTTTTGTAGAGCATTTCTGACTCATTGCTCTATGCATTTTGCATTACAGCCCCAGATGTTTAGTTAGGAAAGTGTTGTTTGTCATCACTCTGCTGTCTGGCAAGGCAGCTCTTTGGAGAACGGCGATGTGGGGGAATCAAGACCCATGCTGTGCCTCGTTCCAGGCTCTCTCCGAGGAGATGAGAAGAGTTTTCGATTGGGTTAGCAGGTAGGGAGGCAGCCAAACTACTCGCTGATCTCCGTCAAGGTAACGGCTCGGTGACGGATTATTCGATCCAGTTCCACACCCTTGCTGCAGTGTGCTGAAGGAACGAGGAGGCGCAGTGGGATAGATTCCAATGGGAAATCTACATGCTGGACCTTCCGTCTACTCTTAATGGACTCATCGAACTAACTTTAAGAGTTGATGCTCGCCCAAGCAGAATGGGGCGGTTCCAGCAGAACCATCCATTTCATGGACACGGTCAGCCCCGTCTTCGATCCCGAACCCATGCAGGGTGGTAGAGCTCGGCTTTCCCTGTGTCTATACTGCGGGAAGGCGGGTCACTTCATCCACTCGTCCCTGGTAAAAGATCAAGCCTGGTAGTAATTATGAGGCTACTATCGAGTGGGATCTCCGCCTCATCATCATCATCACCATCTACACTCCTCCCGGTAGGACAAAGGTGGGCAACTCACATGCACGACACTATGGCTTTACTGGATTTGGGGGCAGAATAATTTTACGGACTCTGGACTGGCTCAACGTCTTCACATTCCTGTTTCCACTCTCATACACAAGATCGCCGTGAATGCTCTTAATAATGGACAATAACTTTCCATTTCAAATGCTACTTAACTGAACCTATCACTCTCACTACAACTGGCAATCACACTGAAACAATAACATTCCTCGTCAATGACTCTCCACTCACACCTGTTGTACTTGGTCACCCTTGACTTACATAACACAATCCCAGAGTCGATTGGGGTCACAATTCTGTTTCTATGTGGAGTAATATGTGTCATGAGTCCTGTCAAGTGTTTGCATGTTCGTCTGTGCCGGTCCCTGTGTTCGGTGAATTTGTCTAACATGCCCGAGGTGGAGTACCAGGACCTTTGGGAAGTATTCATTAAGTCCTGGTGACGTCTAGTCATTTGTAATAATTGCGGAAGTTGTCTGTGATCTTAATCCTGTACGAATCGGTCATATCTGTAATTTGTAAAGTAGTAATTCCTCTGCAAATGACCAACCATATTTCGCCGAAAACATAGGTCCTGTGATAATATTAGTCCCGTGCAAATTAACATGTCTGTGATTTGGCATCTCTGATATTTCTAAGCTATAGCCTAATGACATCATATTCGGGAGATAAGTCAGTAAATTCAAGTAAAATCACAGGCTTCGCTTATCCCGTGTGAATGCACCACACGAAATTCAGACGTGGGTGGCTAATTTCAAATTCACACAAGGTCCCCAGATAATACTAATCCCGTGTGAACAGGGCTATATAGACTTAGTACCGGGTGAGTCCCCGCCTAAGGGCAATTTATATTCACTTTCTGTTCCAGAGAGGGAGGCTATGGAGAAATATATTTCTGATTCTCTAGCATCCAAGTTCATTCGTTCTTCCTCATCTCCTGCGGGGGCGGGGTTCTTTTTTGTGGGGAAGAAGGATGGGTCTCTGCGACCGTATATTGATTACCGGGGGTTGAATAACATCACGGTGAAGAATACTTATCCTTTTGCCGTTAATGTCTTCAGCCTTTGAGCGATTACAGGGAGCATCCATCTTCACGAAACTGGATTTACGTAATGCATAATGAAAGCGTGATGAATGGAAGACCGCGTTCAATACCCCTAGGGGGCACTTTGAATACTTGGTCATGCCATTTGGGCTGTCTAACTCCCCGCCGGCACTCGTCAATGACGTGTTGAGAGATATGGTTGACCAGTTCATACTGTATACCTAGATGACCAGTTCATACTGTATATGTTTACCTAGACGATATATTGATATTTTTCATCTTCTCTTCAGGAACATGTTCAGCACATTAGACAAGTGCTTCAGAGGTTACTAGAGAATGGGCGTTTTGTCAAGGCTGAGAAATTCATTTTTTATGCACAATCTGTTCCTTTCCTAGGGTACATCATTTTGTCTGAGGGAGTGCGTATGGATTCTGAGAAGGTTAAGACTTTGATTCATTGGTCAGTCCAGATTCCCATAAGGCCCTAGAGAAGTTTCTGGGGTTTGCCAATTTCTATCTGCGTTTTATTTGCAATTTCAGCCAACTAGCTGCGCCTCTGATTGCCTTGACCTCTCCCAGAACGGCGTTCAGGTGGTCCGATACAGCCGAGGCTGTATTCGCTAAACTTAAGAGCTGCTTTGTTTCGGCACCCATCCTCGTTGCCCCTGATCCATCACGTCAGTTCGTGGTGGAGGTTGATGCGTCAGAGGTGGGGGTAGGAGTGTCATCCAGGAGCTAATCGCACCAGTTTTTTGGTAAAGCAACGATTCTGGTGGCCACTTATGGCTTGTGACATCTACAGTTTTGTCTTGGCTTGCTCGGTTTGTGCCACAGGTAAATCCTCCAATCGACCCCCAGATGGATTACTCCAACCGCTGTCTGTCCCTTCGAGACCCTGGTCCCACATTGCACTGATTTTATCACCGCCCCCCCGCCCTCTCAGGGCAAGACCGTCGTTTTGACCGTCGTGCACCGTTCTTACAGGCGGCTCATTTTATTCCCTTGCCTAAATTACCCTCTGCCAAGGAGACAGTGGTGACTGTTGTAGATCACGTTTTTCGCTTACATGGCCTCCGATGGACGAGTTTTGGCAAGTTACAAGGGGCGACTGTCAGTCTTTTTGCTCTTTTATCATGAATAGATGCAGTTTTATCATGGATAGATGCACTTTTATCATGGATAAATGGACTTTTATCATGAATAGATGCACTTTATGATGATAGATACACTTTTGTCACGAATAGATGCACTTTTATCATGAATAGATGCACTTTTATCATGAATATAGGCACTTTTATCATGGATAGATGCACTTTATGATGGATAGAGACACTTATGATGGATAGATGCACTTTTATAATGAAAAGACGCTCTTTTATCATGGATAGATGCATTTTTTATTTTGCATAGATGCACTTTAATCGTGGAAAGATGCACTCTTTTCATGGATAGATGCCCTTTTATGATGGTTAGATGCACTTTTATAATGGAGAGATAGACTTTTATCATGAATAGATGCACTTTTATCATGAATAGATGCACCTTTATGACGAATACATGCACTTTTATCATGAATAAATGCCCTTTTATCATGAATGAATGCACTTTTATCATGCATAGATGCACTTTTGTGATGGATATATGCACTTTATGATGGATAGATTAACTTATGATGGATAGGTGGACTTTTATCATGGATAGATGCACTTTTATGATGGATAGATGCACTTTTAAGATGAGATGCACTTTTATCATGCATAGATCATGGATAGACACACTTTTATCATGGATAGATGCACTTTTAAGATGCATAGATGCACTTTTATCTTGAATAGTTGCACTTTTATTATGGATAAATGGACTTTTATGATAGACAGATACACTTTTGTCATAGACAGATGCACTTTTATCATGAATAGATGCACTTTTATGATGGATAGATGCACTTTTATCATGGATAGATGCAGTTTTATCATGGATAGATCCACTTTATCATGGATAGATGCACTTTTATGATGCATAGATGTACTTTTATAATGGAGAGATAGACTTTTACCATGAATAGATGCACTTTTATCATGCATAGACACACTTATCACGGATAGATGCACTTTTATCATGAATAGATGCACTTTTATCATGGATAAATGCACTTTTATCATGGATAGATGCACTTTATCATGGATAGATGGACTTTATCACGGATAGATGCACTTTTATCATGAATAGATGCACTTTTATCATGGATAGATGCACTTTTATGATGGATAGATGCACTTTTATGATGCATAGATGAACTTTTATCATAGAAACACTTTTATCATGAATAGATGCACTTTTATCATGCATACACACACTTATCATGAATAGATGCACTTTTATCATGCATACACACACTTTTATCATGGATAGACACTTTTATGATGCATAGATGAACTTTTATCATAGATGCACTTTTATCATGAATAGATGCTCTTTTATGATGGATAGATGCACTTTTATCGTGGATAGGTGCACTTTTATCATGAATAGGTGCACTTTTATGATGGATAGATGCACTTTTATCATGGATAGATGCACTTTTATCATGGACAGATGCACTTTAATAATGGATAGAAGCACTTTAATCACGGACAGATGCACTTTTATCATGGACAGATGCTCTTTTATGAAGGATAGACACACTTTTATGATGCATAAATGCACTTTTATCATAGATGCACTTTTATCATGCATAGACACACTTATCATGGATAGACACACTTTTATCATGGATAGACACACTTTTGTGATGCATAGATGCACTTTTATCATGAATCGATGCACTGTTATTATGGATAGATGCACTTTTATGAAGGATAGATGCACTTTTATCATGAATAGACAAATTTTTTTCATGGATAGATTCACTTTTATCATGAATAGATTCACTTTTAAAATGAATAGACACTTTTATCATGGATATATTCACTTTTATCATGGATAGATGCACTTTAATCATGGATAAATGCAATTTTATCATGAATAGACACTTTTATCATGGATAGATTCACTTTTTATCATGAATAGATTAACTTTTATCATGAATAGATTCACTTTTATCATAAATAGATTAACTTTTATCATGGATAGATTCACTTTTATGATGGATAGATTCACTTTTATCATGGATCGATGCACTTTAATCATGGATATATGCACTTTTATCATGGATAGATGCACTTTATCATGGATAGATGCACTTTATCATGGATAGATGGACTTTTATGATGGATAGATGCACTTTTATGAGCTTCAATCTGATGGTTGCAATCCACTGCCATTATAACGCTTGGAAGAGCCATGACATTTTTAATATAATAACTCTGATTATTTGTCTGAAAGAAGAAAGTCATATACACCTAGGAGGAGGACTTGAGGGTGAGGGTAAATCATGAGGAAATTTTCCATTTCGGGTGAACTATCCCTTTTAAACATGAACTTCCATCAATGGTTTCACCTTTAAAATGAAAGTAGAGTAAGAAAAAAACCCCTTAAGTTTACAAAATAAACTGAATCATGCATCTGTGCATAAAAATCTCTCACAAGGGTTGTATTTTTAAACATATGAGTGTACTATTTAAACCAGAGAGGCAGATGGTATTAGAGAACTGCTAAACTGCCTTTCATCTGTCGTGTTATTGTTCTCCAGCCTCATGAGTGAGTGTGTAATTATCCATACACACACACTTAAGCATGTGAGGAAGGGTGTGTAAGAGTCAAGGGAGGCAGACTGAAACACACCGGAGAGGAGTGTGATCTTCAGGGACACGAGACAGATGTCAGACTGCTCTTGCATCATCAACAGAAGCCCTGCACTCGCTGATCCGGCCGGAGCTTCAGTGTGTTCAAGTTCAGTCCGTCCCCAACAACACATGCAATTACACCTTTACACTGACAATCTTTAAATGAAAGTTAAAATAAATAAAAATGATTAAAGGTGTTCACCATTACCTCGGCACTGAGATTTGTTTTAACACCTGAGTTTGCTTTTAAAGAAATAAAATATCCGTTTAAATAGAAAAAAAGAAAATGTGAACCTAATCTCAGACCTATACATTCCTGATCAGGAAATTGTCTGCACATCTGCTTTGAAACAATATGAATTATAAAAAGCTATATATGTAAATAACTGATTTGAATGGATTGTGAATACTTTAGGAGGTTGTATCTTGATTGTCACGTCAGAGGAAGTAAACGCTGTTTTGAACAGTTGGTTCCCTGCGGTCCTCATTATGAACGCGTGACACTGTGCGAGAGGGACTCATTATTTCCCTATGTGTAAAGATAGTAAACACTCAAAGCTCAGACATCACACACTCACGTCAAAATATTTCCTAAAGCGTTTCAGAGCTTCACAAATATACTGTTCTCAAACAATGACACAAACACTTGACACAATATCTAAAATGAGAAATGAGGTTTTCTAAAATGTTTATTTGAATTTCTTGATTTCCTTCCTAGAACACACACTCTCTCTTCATCCGATCGCATCCTTTTAATCCGACGACAGCAGCAAATCAGCCGAAAAACAAATTATAAATAAACATCTTGCATCATACATTTCAATACAATACTTGAGGGAAAATGAGTGTAAAAGAAACAGAATAAAATACTTTTTTGGATAGTTTTTATAAACTGATGTTGCAACACAACACAAGGCCTAGTGAGTAAACCTGAACTCACGGAAAGCACCAAACACGTTTTGGCGAAGCTCGTGTTTTTACAGCACAGGTTTCGGCGCACACAAACACTGATAAAGATGGCACAAGAGACGTTCAGCTGCAGTTTATGCTACACTGTAGTCCGACAGAACACTTGCATGTACTATAAAATCGATATTTCTGTCACAATGTCAATCACAGGTTCAGGAAATGACCGAGTAAAGCGGTCTCCACTGCCATACAACTCAGAACAGAGCAGTCGTTCTTCAACACAAGTAACATGAAGAGAAGAACCATCGTTTGTGGCTCTGACACCGATGCATAAACACTTGAATCGTGACATACAACATGAATGTGTGTGATACACACTCCTTCTTCAGAGCACCCTTTGTTGTGAAAACATTCGACTGGTCATTTTTTTATTGGTGATCACTGAATGAACATCTGAACATGTGTTTGTGACTATACTCATGCAGACAGTTGTGCATTTCAGTGCGCTTTCCTGTAAAATGACCCCGCGTCACAGGATGTGGAATGGCAGAAAGCTCATCCTCGGGGACTTTCAGTGGACAGAACAACAGCACAGTGAAAGAAAGGCACAAGTATGACATTAAAGTTGAGGAACATTGAGAAACAAAGGTAGTGTCAATTCCAGAGAAGTGCTTCCTGCGAACGTTGGCATTTCCGAAACAATACTGAGAGGATCGCTGGTTAGCAGGACTGTGAGAGTTTATGCACTGGATGTGGTGTTTACGTGTGTCTGCATTCAGTGCTCAGACCCAGGCTAGCCTCAGTGGTGTCCATCACACTGCCTGTAGGGGGCGCACACCGCCGCGCTCCTGCTTGAGCCTGGCGGATGCAGTTGAGCCACTGCTGTTTGTTGAAGGCATCGCTGGCCTGGAACGAGTGCGACTGCAGTTGTCCTCCGCTGCGAAACACCACCCGGAAAAAGTTCTTGGCTGGACGAGGACAAAGAGAGTTTGACATGTTTATGGCAGGCGTGTATAGCTTTTCACAATTTTAAGTCAAAAGTTTTTAATTTTTTTAAAAGAAGTGTCTTCTGCTCGTCTAAAAATACAGTAATATTATGAAATATTATTAAAATTTAAAACGGCTGTTCTTTATGTGAATATATAGTAAAGTGTAATTTATTCCTGTGATCAAAGCTGGATTTCAGCATCATTACTCCAGTCTTCAGTGTCACGTGATCCTCCAGAAATCACTCTAATGTGATGATTTCATGCTCAAGAAACTAATTTCTATCAGTGTTGAAAACCGTTATTTACATTTTTATTGATTCTTTGATGGGTGGAAAGTTTAAAAGAACAGCATTTATCTGAAAAATAAAGCTCTTGTAACGTTAAACAGTACCGTTCAAAGGTTTGGGGTGAAATAAATTGATCATAAATTGATCAAAAGCTACGATGAAGACATTTATAATATTATTAAAGATTCTATTGACAATAAATGATTTTCTTTTAATAATACTGATAATAATAATGAATGTTTGTTGATCATCAAATGATCAAATTAGAGTGATTTCTGAAGGATCACGTGACACTGAAGACTGGAGAAATTGTCACAGGAATAAATTACATTTTAAAATATATTAAAGGGATAGTTCACTTTGAAATTAATTTTTGGTATGTTTTATCTTACCTCAAGGGCATCCAAGATGTAGGTGTCTTTGTTTCCACAGAATTTTCAATTTTTAAATTTTTAGGTCAAACCGTTCTTGTCTATCAGTCATATCATGGGGGTCTATGGTCACCACCTCAAAGAGCATGCATAGAGAAGTCCAAATTAAACATGATTTATTGACTCGTAAATGTAAGCACACATTGATGGCCTAAGACACGAAACGAGCGGTTTGTCTAAGAAAACGAACAGTATTTATATTGTTTTTACCTCTGACACATCCAAGTGATCTGAAGGCACGGGCGCTTCGGTCTGCGCATGCGCCGGAAAGCGCCGGAAGTGATCATATACAGTACGCATGAATTAATACAATTTCCATTCATTCTTGAATTTTTTTCCCATTGAATTTAATTGACTGTTTCAGATGCACTGCACACCCCTGTCTTTGTGTGTATAAGCTCATATTCAATATCCCAGGGTGCTTATCTCATAATTTCAGTTTCCGTTTAGAGTTTAATAACGCATACAGTACAACAACTGACATCTTCATGCAATAATTCGCTGTCCTCATGGTTCCATTCAAACGCTAAACTCGGTCTCAAAGCTCATCACAGGGCTTTTATTGGCTACGTTCTCAACTGATGATTGCATCTGAAATTGGCTAATAAGCAAAGATGAATCGAACTCTCTCGGGTGTCATCTAGTTGATTTGAAGAAAAGAAAGAAGCTAGAAGATCATGATCACGATTCATGCCAGTACTAGTTTAGCGAAATATGATGTGAAACATAAAGCAGCAACAGAAATTTTCACATGAAATGGAAGGTCAGCCTTTTATTTTTGCATATGCACAGTGTACTGCAGAAATAGTATTATTGTAACATGCTAACCTTAAAGAGATAGTTCACTTTGAAATTAATTTTTGGTATGTTTTAGCTTACCTCAAGGGCATCCAAGATGTAGGTGTCTTTGTTTCCGCAGTATTTTCAATTTTAATATTTTTAGGTCAAACCGCTCTTGTCTATCAGTCATGTAATGGACGTCTATGGTCACCACCTCAAAGAGCATGCACAGAGAAGTCCAAATTAAACATGATTTAATGACTTGTAAATGTAAGAACACATTGATGGCCTAAGACACGAAACGAGCGGTTTGTGTGAGAAAACGAACAGCATTTATATCATTTTACCTCTTGTAACCACAGCCACAAAGCACCCTCGCCCTCAGATCACTTGGACGTGGCTGTGGTTACAAGAGGTAAAATCTATATAAATACCGTTCGATAACGTTTGGCCAATCGAGAAATCTAGCCTTTATGGATATCAACTTGAGGGATATGGATATCCCTCAAGTTGTTGCAAACCTGTATGGGTTTCTTTCTTCTGCTGAACACAAAGGAAGATATTTTGAAGAACGATTGGCACCATTGACTTCCATAGTATTTTTTTTTTCCAACTGGAAGTCAATGATGCCAAACAACTGTTCGTTTCCAATCGTTCTTCAAAATATCTTCCTTTGTGTTCAGCAGAAGAAAGAAACTCATACATACTTGAGGGTGAGTAAATAATGACAGAATCTTTATTTTTGGGAAGACTAGTATCCCTTTAACACACCTCACACCACAGGACCATCAGTATAATCAGGACTTTAGCTAGGATTATTGGAAGAGGAGAAATGGCCCCAAAATCGACCGATTTTCTTGTAGTGAGTGTTTGTGGTAATGTTTTTCTTGTCAGCCAGGACTTCCGAGGTTTAAATGGGTGTCTCTGAGACATATTTCCGCTTGAATGATGGATCAATGGATAGAACCCATGTGGAGAAAATGTCTTCTCGTACTCTCTGAGAACGCTACCGGTGTTTTGGCAGTGGAAAAACACACTTAAATGTCCAAAATGATTTATGTTTCGAGTCTTGGTTGAATGAGATTGAGAATATTTGATTGTCTCCTCTTAAAATGTTATTAATTCATTAATCGATTCATTTATTTATTACACTTCTCCTTTTCCTTTTTTTCATCCTTGGCTCATTTAGCTTTCCAATTGATATTCTTTTTATCTGTTGTTTCCATGACAACGTGCTATAGCTCAACCTCTCGACAAAATGTCTAAATACGAGCAGTGTTTGAGACAGCCCTTTTAGTCCATCTGTGTCGCAGTAGAAGGCGACCAACAGCGTGAATAATTTAATATATTAATTTTGTATATTGTTAAAACCCACTCAGAACACCCACAGACTTTAGATATAGGTTACAAAGATAGATAAGTGAACATTCGCCCGCCATCTTGGAACAGTCAGCATGTCGTCACATACAGTAAGAATACATTATGTCAAAACATTGTGCATTGTGCTCATTAATAAATAATAATATTAACCCATTAAGTGATAGATAGAAAATAGAATCATTCTTTATTTTTATTTATAACTGAAATCTTTGGGCATTTAACACTTAATTTAACACATTACAGATGATCGTAAGTAAATAAATACAGGCCAATGTGTGTAGGCCTATAAGCTATCAGGCCAATCAGGTATCTGTATGCTATGCTAGTACAAAAGCTTACTAATACAGACATAAATGGTAATTATAATGTTGGTGAAAGCATTTATCAACATGATTTTAGGAATTGTAATCAGGCGCTGAGGAGAGTACCTATTAAAAACAATTTGAACTAGTGGGATCCCTTTGGATCCTAATGGAGCCGACTTCTAGTAGAGACCCAATTTGTCACTACAGCGGCCCATAGAAACAGCTGCTAATGAGGCTTTTTTTGTATATATAGCGATGGGTGCACTCATATTATGAATCAGTGTTGCCAGATCTCGCGAGACAAATAAGCAACCAAGCCGGTAAAAACAAGCCCAAAACAAGCGACTTTTGCTCATAGACAGTAAAAGCGCTTTTTCTACGGAGATACAGTTTATTTATCTTCTGTAATAAAGCTTGGCTGTTCATCTAGTGTTGGTACTGCGCC
>JAOTRC010000039.1:25895831-25907637 GCA_027497675.1 Cyprinella lutrensis
CTGAGTATTTCCCCAGTATCTGCTCAGTTACTGGGATTTTCACACAGAACCATTTCCAGGGTTTACAAACAATGGTGTTAAAGGGAAAAACATCCAATATGTGGCAGTCCTGTGGGCGAAAATACATTTTTGATGCTAGAGGTCAGAGGAGAATGGGCCGACTGATTCAAGCTGATAGAAGAGCGACTGAAATAACCATTTGTTACAACCAAGGTATGCAGCAAAGCATTTGTGAAGCCACAACACACACAACCTTGAGGTGGATGGGCTACAACACCAGAAAACCCCACCGGTACCACTCATCTCCACTTGAAATAGGAAAAATAGGCTACAATTTGCAAGAGCTCACCAAAATTGGACAGTTGAAGAATGGAAAAATGTTGCTTGGTCTGATGAGTCATTCGGATGGTAGAGTCAGAATTTGACATAAACAGAATGAGAACATGGATCCACCATGCCTTGTTACCATTGTGTAGGCTGGTGGTGGTGGTGTAATTGTGTGGGGGAGTTTTTCTTGGCACACTTTAGGCCCCTTAGTGCCAATTGGGCATCGTTTAAATACCACAGCCTCTGATGGATACTTCCAGCATGATAATCCACCATATCACAAAGCTCGAATCATTTCAAATTGGTTTCTTGAACATGACAATAAGTTCACTGTACTAAATGGCCCCCACAGTCACCAGATCTCAACCCAATAGAGCATCTTTGGGATGTGGTGGAACGGAAGCTTTGTGCCCTGGATGTGCACGTCCACAAATCGAACTGCAAGATGCTATCCTATGAATATGGGCCAACATTTCAAAAGAATGCTTTCAGCAGCTTTTTGAATCAATGCCACATAGAATTAAGGCAGTTCTGAATGCGAAAGGGGGTCAAACACAGTATTAGCATGGTGTTCCTAATAATCCTTTAGGTGAGTGTATAATCCATATGCAACATGTTTCTTTTAAAAGCTTTGATGCCTCTGAATTTAAAACCAAATCTATTTCATCTGTGTGTTGTTGGTTATTTAACATGATGACAGATGCAAATATAGTCACTGGCTAAAATTACATTCTTGACTGATATCATATTGATATAAAAAATGGCGAAACGGAAAACATTGTTTTTTCTTGTAATTTTGTAGTTTTATTTGATATGTTCCTCATTTGTAATTCGCTCTTGATAAAAGAAAAAAAAAATACATTTGAAGAAAAATAGTGAGAAAAGATACATTGTAGACAGGCATTTAGCAAATGTAGACATCTAATACATTATTCTACACACAGATCTCTAATCTGATATGAATCTGTAAAGCAAAAGCAGTTTTCAGCTCAGTGTGGAGAAAACTAGTTCTGTGACAGACAGAAACGCCATCTGAAAGAAAAGACAACAGCACACTATCAAGAAGCATTCGGATGTGTTTCTTTGTCACATTAATTAAGCCCTTACTTTACAGAAAATATTTTTATTGACCAATTGTTTTCAGAAGGAAGACTGGAAATTGATTAGGTAAAGTTATAGACATGTGATGTATAGATATTGCTAATGAGAATTTGTTTCTTACTTGTCCTTCTCAGCGCCGGTGTCTGTGGTCAAAACAAAAGTTGTTTTTTTCTAACTTTATTGTAATAATCATTGATTGATTTTTAACTTTTTAGAATTCAAATACAGTATTAATCATGTTTTATCTGGTTGTGCCTCGGTTACAGTGAGTTGAACAGGATTCAGTGCCTGTCCAGCAGAGCAGAAGTACCATCCAGAGTCACTGAGTCTCAGTCCAGTCATCAACACAGTGAAGGAGCTTCTCCCATCATCACTGATCTGGACTGATGAACTCTGGGATGTGTTAGTCCTCTTCTCTGTGTAACAGCTCTTATCTTTATATCTGCACCACTTTTTGGGTTTATTCTGATATCCAGAAGTGTAGAAACACTGGACACTGACATTATCACCTTCATGTCTAGATACACTGCTGCTCTTCACAGACACATCAGGAGCTGAACACACAGACATAAGTAATTTGAGATTAATTAGGAAACAGGATTAGAAATATTCATCTGAATGTGAAACTCAACTCAAACCTGATTGAACTGTGAGGTGAAGCCGCTCTGTTTCATCTACTTGAAGTGTTCCTCCAATCTCCTCAACACACCAGTAAGATCCAGTGTCTTCACGCTGCAGGTTTCTCATAGTCACAGTAAAGAAACTCTGATCTGGATGATCCATTACGGACACTCTTCCTTTGGTTTCATTAGCATATGCCAGATTAGAGCAGGCAATAAATGCCCAATTTGTATTAAAGCACCAGTATTTCCTGTGTTCTGTGTATTTCCTGTCATAAAAACATGGAATAACGACAGATCGTCCAGTCTGAGCCGTTAACTCTCTGCTTGCTGATCCTTCATGACCTGAGCGAAGAAAAGATCAACAATCATCACTAACAACATAAAAAGTCATTGTAATTTTTTGTCGAAGCTTATGAAAGTAGGACGTGGGGATTATGTTTGCATGCCTGTAACATTTATGTTTATATTTTTAAAAACCTTCACATTCATGAAGAATATGAATAAATTAAAAAAACAGAAAGAGAGAACACTTGCCTCTTATGAGCCAAAGAAAAATCCAAATGAACGGCATGATGGCGAGAATCCGCTTGTGTCGTGATGATGTTTCTTCAATGCACATCTAAAACACTGAACTCTAAAAAAAAAATAAACTTCCTCTTGTCTTCTCAGAAGTGGCTACATGGCTTTTCACAACACAGAGAAGGGGAAACGTCACTGACTCTCTATACAGGCCTAGAGTTTACGATAAAAAATGCTGCAGGTATTGTGCCGAATTTCAACTCCCTGCCACATTATTACCGCCCTCGTTGAAGTCAGGTACTAACCCCTAACCAGATTGCCTAATCCTGACCCCTCCCCCGCAACTGATCCTAAACCTACCAATTCGGGGGGTAATAATTTGGCAGGGGTCAGAATTTGGCACAACACTGGCATTTTTTCAAGGACCAGTGGCTCGAGGCCAGATTGACCGATGGGGAGAATATTGTTCAAACCCTCAATGGCAAGTCTCTTAGCCTATACTACTATTTTCTAGAGTAGCTACCTAAATTCACAGACCTAAATCAATATTTTCAAAGTGAAAAGGGGGTGATTAATTAATTGAAGAGCAAAGTATGTGACACCTCCACAAATCCTCTTCTTACCTTCATGGACAGAGACTATGTTCTGTGCACTGCATTGAATCAGATCGACATAAAGCTCCGAACACTAAACATGCTGTTCTCGACCCAAATCGTGTCCCCTGCCGCTGCGACTGATGCCAAGACATGAGCTGAGCATCCGTCTTTGCTTCCCCTCATGATACAAGTGCCACGGTTGATTGACATGACAGACTTTTTTTTTCAGAAAAAAGTTTACAAGTTGGAATCTCGTAATTACGATATTTCCAACATGCCACGAATCCACTTTCATTTACAGACAGATAAACGTACAATATACAGTACACAACGTGAAAAAGGGATTGAAATGAAAGATTATGCTCTATATTTAACTGTTAAATGTAAAGAAATGTCTTGATTCTGAGGGTCTTTCATTGAGATGTTAAAAACAGTCATAGTGTCCATCAGTTCACTTTTAATTCTCCATCATCAGAATGTCCATGAGTTGTTTCCCAGAAGTTAGAGCATTTGGACCTGCTGAGCTGGAGTGTTCAGGAAAATCACTGAGGTGTTCTTATAGTCTCCTTCTGTCCATGGACACATCTGGAAACGAGTGGAATACTATCAAATAACACATCTGGGAGAACTTGTCACCACCATTTGCATCATTAAACCTATCCAGAGATAAATTGCACTGACTGTGAGATTCTCGTTCGTTTGTCCGCTCATCGTTGTCCTTTGATGCTTCTGCTTTTTCTCTGCAAAATTTAACCAAAAACAGTTGTGAAGCATTAGTCACAGAAAAATGAGAGCACAACCTCAGGCTAAACGAGGTTAATTGATGGAAAACAGGTAGTCTACAAATCCAGAGACATTGTTTAAGTTTCAAATCAGAATAGACTAAAAAGTTACATTGAAATGTTATTGGTTTACACAAACCAATAACATTTCAAGCCACTAAAAACACAAAAAACATACTATACTGTTTCCGCAACTTCCAAAGTGCCAGAGACACAGTCATGACCAGAAGTACAATCCCACACACCACGAGAGGAGACTCCCAAACAGGACGACTGAAACCAGACATGATGTGTTAATCGAATACCAATATTAGTGTTGGTCAAATATCGGGTTCATTATATTTTGATGGTCCCTTTAAAACATTCTGTTGACTATAAATAACGCCCTTACATGTCTACTAATAACTCTCATTAGTGTTATAGATTACTAGTTGATTGGTATAGGGTTAGAATAAGTAGTTGCAAAGTTATCACAATAAACAATAACATCACAAAAAAGAGTTAGCACATATGAAGTAGACAGTCTACTAATACTCTAAAGAGAGTTAGTTGACATTGACATGTAGTTGCAAAGTTACTTGTAGCCAAAAGATTGTTCAAAAGGAACCATCAAAATAAAGTATTACTCAAATACCAACTAATGGTGAAATAATATTCATTCATTATTAAAAAAAATTCCAAAATGTTTGTTTTTTACCTTTTTTTCACAGCGATGCCATAGAAGAACCTTTCAGTTATCAGTTCAACGTTATTTTCTTAGTGTGAAGAACATTTAAAAATATGAAGAACATAAGTCCTATGTATAGAAGCATTAAAGGGATACTTCACCTCTGGAAAAATGAATGTGTATTTAAAATAGGTCATTAATGTAGAAGAAATGTGACATTTTTTTTGAATTCGGAGCTTTCCAGACTGAGAAAAGCCAGAGAATGTATTGGCTTATGTGGATGAAAGACAACAACTCCCAAAATGCACTTGCTTCGCTGCCCTAGAAGGCCACGCCTACTCAGCTTTCTCCACAGAACAAGAGCCGGCTAGCTTAGCTTCGAAAAAAAGATGGCTGACAACATTATTTGTTGAGAATATGCGGGACAGACCCACTACTGACTGTAGTCTTTAGCCTCTGGACAAAAAATCCTCCAATGACGCAAAATGACGGTTTTTGTGTCATTTGAGGATTTTTTCCAGACAAAAAAACCTTAAATTTCTCATCTCAGGGGGATATGAGGGCGGAAAGCATGGTAATTTGAAAATACTACAGGTTTCCTACTAATACAAAGCTTAATGCTAAATCCTGAAGTATCCCTTTAAGCATTTTCATAGATGTTAACGGTTATTCATGGAACCATCATATGTCAATAGACATATGTAAGAGTGAGATCTTTGCATTGCTCATTGCTGAAAGCTTTTTATCCCTTCATGTGAAAACAGTCATGAGGAAATATACAGAGTTTACCCGTGAGGGTCATTTGTGCCCATTACAGAAGGAGCCCGGACTGTAGTCTCCAGACGCTGGACAGGAGACACTGTGGCCCCTGGCACAAGGACACAGAACAAATGTGACAAAATTCAGTAAGAGTTTAACTTCAGATCAATTTCCACCACGTACAAAAATTTGATCTCACAAACAATTCTGACTTTTAATCTGTAACTGCTGGACTAATTAGACATTATTTGTTATATTCTTTAAAACACCTCAAACACCCAGGCATGATTTACTATTTAGCCAAGTAAGAAATGTGAGATAGAAAGCTCATTGGAATTGAAAAACTTTTTTCTGACTTTTTTCTTGCAATTGCAAGTTTACATCTCACAACCTTGACTTTATTTCTCACACCTGCAACTTAATTCTCAAAATTCAGGTGTTGACATCTAAACTCATAACTAAAGTCAGAATTGCAAAATAAAGTTGCAATGACCATTTAAACATTCAACATCCTGTTTTGCATGCACTTTCAACAACAAAAAAATAAAAAATGTAAGAATGTAGAGATGTTAGCAAAAGGCTTTTACTGTCTAGGTGTGTAACATACGTGTTGTGGCTTGTGGTGTTACTAACACAAGAACAAGGCTGTTCTGCTGTCCGGAACCACACCAGTACCAGCCCGAGTCTCTCATCTCCAGCTGCGTTAGCGTCACAGTGAACATGCTGTTCTTGTCATCGTGGATGAGCACGTTTCTTCTGCTGAATGCTCCTCCAGAATCCGTTACCATGCAGGACTTCCAGTTCCCACTGCGACACCACTGCTTCTCACTGGACCTGCAGTGATTAAAAAAATAAAAAAAATGTAGAAAGTTAGGCATACGCACAACCGGCGCTGCGTCATAGAATGTCTATAAATAGGGCCCCGCCCCCTTTTGGGGGAAAACAAACTAGACTCCCCATAGACTTCAACACAAAATAACGGCAAAACCAACGTCCGTACACAGCCGACAGGTGTAAATACCTTAAGAAATCATTTATATAAAACATGTCAAGTAATTATATGTCCACCCTGCCTGCCATAGAGCGTGAAAGATACATACACAAACTTAATTTGGCCAATTTAAAAACATGTCCCTTTATTCTTCCAGCGTCAAATTGGGGTAACAACCCCACCCAGTGGCCAGAGGTGTCTTGCCCGGACATTTACTTGTACCTCGTCCAGTCACCAGATCAGCCAGTGAATGATTTTAATTTTCTTTTTAAAGAAAAAAAAAACTTAATGTATATCTTATGAATTTATGATGATGATGGCTGGTAGTCTGGGCTAAAAAAAATGTATCTTTCACGTTCTATGGCAGGCAGGGTGGACATATAATTACTTGACATGGTCTACATAAGTGATTTCTTAAGTTATTTACGCCTGTCGGCTGTGTTCGAACGTTAGTTTTTGCCGTTATTTTGTATTGAAGTCTATGGGGAGTCTAGTTTGTTTCCCCCAAAAGTGGGCATGAACCTATTCAGAGACATTCAATGACGCAGCACCGGTTAAGCGTATGCTTTTGTCACCGGACCTCCATCGGCCAATAGGATTTGAGTGATTTCAAACATGCTTCAGACCCCGGATCATGCTGATGCCCTTCCCACAGTGCCAACGCAATGATGCAGTGTCTTGTTCCCATCTCAAGAACTGCGTAACATATGTAACCCTGAGATATTAGTACTTTTTACCTTGAAGGTTACAACACGACATTTTGCGGTCATTAAAATTTGACTTTTTATACGTTTTAAAAGACATAAAACTAAGCAACTAAGCATGTCTTTTCTCTTAGGAGAGTGGCAATCCCGTTTTGATTCCAAGTTCACTGTAAAGGATATATTTTACATTGACAAGAAAACCTCTGTCAAAGTAGACATGATGATGGGATCCAAATATCCCCTCAGCATGTTTGTAGATAGAGAAGACGGCACTCAGGTAATCTCTCTGTTTTGTAATTTTGCATCGTAATTTTGGAAAGGATCATTATTTTGTTTTGAATTTAGCCAAAAGCCTGTAGATAGAGACTTTTGATTTGCTTTTATATTCATACTGCCTTTAGGTTGCAAGGTTTCCTTTTCAAGGAAATATGAGTCTACTGGTGGTAATGCCAATGCCAATGCCTGGAAATCTGTCAAACACGGCTGCCAAGCTCAACATATCGGACCTGTATAAACAGTTTCAAAGTGAGAAGTCCATGCATGTGAAATTACCCAAATTCAAACTTGAGTTCAAGCAGGATCTGCGACAAGCACTCACAAGCATGGGTAAGATAAAAAAGGGCGAAATCTACATGTTCTTGATTGACATTTGGTAAAATCTGCCCTTATAAGGTGATGCCCTGAATTATTAATTCAGTTAATATCTAAAATAATTCAGTTAAACAGATCTGTCACCCACACTCATCTATTTCATCTAGGTCTGGGTTTGCTGTTTACTGGGCCTGATTTATCCAGAATCTCACCAGGTGCATTAGTGGTTTCGGGTGTACAACATGCCTCAAGCATGGAGCTGAGCGAGGAAGGGGCTGAGGCTTCAGCTGCGACGGCGGTTACTCTAGTACGTACAGTTCCTACTTTTGCAGTCAACATGCCGTTCATCTTCGCACTGGTGGATGATGCCTCTTACACGCCTCTCTTCCTGGGTATTGTTACCAACCCTAACCCTGGAGCCACAATGGAACAAAGTGATGACCCAAAAACTGAAACTGAAAGCAGCATGAAGCCAAGCAAAGTCCCCTTGAGAGATGGGACTCTAAATGATGGTCCACATAGGGAAAATATGCTAAGTTACATGTTAAATATGTGGAAGGACACAGTTCCTCAGCAGTTCCTTGGACATCAGGAGATGGAGGAAGGGAACTAATGAGAGGATGGATCTGTCCATATTACAGAACATGTTTTGACAACTGTAAGGTGAAATACAGAGTGTTGCTGTTCATGGCCTGTCCTTGAATGAAAAATGTGGCTGTTCAATGGCATCTACCCGAATAAGTTTTATGTAAGGGATAATGTAAAATCATTCGGTCACTACTGCAAAACAACCTCAGACAGTCCAACATGGGTTCATTTTGAAATAATGATTGATTGACAACATTTTTTCAGGTATTGCATGGCTATTTGCCAAATTAAATAAATATATGGACATGATGAAATATTTTTTGAGTTGAAATTATTTTATAGTGTGTTGACGCCGACAAACGGCCATTATTTTGAATTTTTTTTCCACTAGTGCCACAATTGACCAATCAGAATCAAGTATTAGTAAACCAGGGGCATGTTCAAGTTCAAAACGGTGGGCAATGTTTTGGGATGGTTTCCAGGTTGAACAACAGGTTTCCTGGAAATGCCGGGCTGTTTTTTAAAAAAAATACGTTTCTCTTGTTTGGTGGGTGAGTCAGAACTGCAGTCCAGTCAGTAGCAACATGTATATAAAGCATGCGGTATTAAAGTGAAAACGCACAATGGGTTCAAGGAAAGTAATTTACAATGTGTTCGATGCAGCGGTAGCCTATACGCAACAACTGAGGGTATTAGAAGACATGTTGGTTTTAAGTTTTATTGTAAAAATATAGGATATCATCATAATGATGTAGTGTTTAGCCTATATTTTTAGCTTCATAGCATATGCATAAATAAATAAACAATGTTAATTAAGTGCTTTTCCTAAAAATGAGAAAAAAAATATTAAAAGAATGAAGAATGAACTACAAATAAAGTCAGTATGTGAGGCTAAATAGATGTGGGCTTCCATTTTAGTTTCCTCAAATCACTTTACTCGGGATGTTCTCTTGTATTCTGGGCGGCAAGTGCAGTAGCTAACGTCGGGAATATTTGTAGTAGCCTATACATATTTATACCGAGATGCAAACTTGCGTCATCAGAACAGTGTTCAACCCGGTTCAACCCATCTGGATAAAAAACGTTCTGTCAGGGCTGAACGCAGCCTTGGTAGCCTATAACCCAATCCCCCTCTAATTATGAAACATGTGCACATATAATTACATTGCTATGAAACTAAAATACAAAACTATCTGAGAAAATAAATAAATAAATGTAAGCCTAATATATAGTAATTGGAGTCTGTTTCTCAGAAGAAACCATGGTAGAAACCTATGCGTCCTACAATTATTTTTGTAACAAAACGCTAAAAATAAATGAAATGAGTTTTTTTTCTTCTAGTAATGGTTCTGTAGCCTATGACCTGTTGACAAAAAATAGCTTAACTGCAAAAAATAAAATAAATAAATAAGTTTCGCTCGGGAATTCTTTGAAAGAAAATCGTGCACTGAAACTCACATGTTGTCAACGATCAGTACGAATCCGAACAAATCTTTTGGTGACCGGAAAAGAATCGAGACTCGAATCCATCCTCACCAGTATCTCCTCAGAAGTTTCAGACCACCTTCTAGCGTCAGCAAAGGGAGGGATTGTGGGATTCTTCACTCACTGCTGATGCGTCTGCTCGAGCACAGTTGACGAAGACAGCTGTGTGCTGAAATCTGCACGAGACGACAGTGGAGCAGAAAACAGGTCAGACCATTTTAAAAATCAATATACGTGTTGTAATATTAGAAACACAGTTATTCAATACATTGTAAAATCTATTTTTATTATTTATTTATGTTTGTAGCGACAGAGTCTGTACTTTAACAGGACTGTTCTGGTTGCTTGTAAATGCATCATACTATTATTATAAACAAAACATCTCGTTTGATTTTGGGGATTGGAATCTTCTATTATAAAAGAGTGTAACAAAACTGCTATAGCCTATAATTTTCATATCTTTCCTCCTAAACTTTTTTGTCCCCTGCAAATGATTATTTATTTATTTTTTGCTGCATGCAAAGTTCCACAAATATGTCTTTTACAGATTGTAGGTGTGGAATGTGAAGCTCAGCCCAGTGGATATGGAGTAATGCTCAGCTTTTCTACTGCGTGGCAGATGCAGTGAGGGAGCCATTTGGATGAATGTGAAAATATTAGTGTTAGGGTTTTTTTTTTCCATTGATGAACAAGAACTCAGCAAGAAAGTTTAATGGCAACCAGATGTGCTGAAGGAACGTGGGGAAGTTTTAGGCCTTGTTGGAAACTGCTGCTGGAACAATTCTTGAACCTGCTCCTAAAGTTAAAAGTTTTAAACAAATGATATGGTGTTAACTTATATTTTCCATTTTATAGAAAAATCATTTAGACCAAACACCTTTAGGAATAAAGAAACATTATTTTGAATGGATCTATATAGTATTAAGTATAGGCTATTTGCATTACTATTCAGTCATTCTGTTTAATAACGCAAATCAGTTTATCTAATCCCAGTTTTTTATGTATTGCTATACTGGTGGTAAACAAAATTGTTATCAAGAGGTTGCTTTCAAGATTTTTCTTTTTTTCAGACGATAAGCAACAAGATCTGCAGGTTTTTCATCTGTCACAAAACATGGAGTTGCCATCATTGATTCACAGCCTCTATCTTTGTATTTATTAGGATGAGGAAGGTAGTCCTGCTGTTTGGTTTATGGAGTCTTCTCTCCCTCTCACATGCTCAGTTGGTAAGTAGTACTTCATGGGATGCTTTCTCTTCTTATGTCATTTCACTGTCTGTAACAGTCCAATCTGCTACAGACAGACAGAGAGGAGCCTGAAGGTGAGGAAGAGGTGGTTGAACTTTTTACCACACCACGCACCAAGCTGGCTGCCGCAACCTCTGATTTTGGCTACAACCTGTTCCGTCAGCTGGCAGCACGTGACCCCAAGGCCAGCGTCTTCCTGTCTCCCACGAGTATCTCAGCAGCATTCACGCAGCTTTCAATGGGTGAGGCTCTGCTCTACTATGGAAGGTTATGCTTTCCTTGCTGTGGGGCCAGTCACCCAATTTTTAAGGCTTGAGTTCAGCCAGCTTTAAAGAGTTCGTAAATTTGGTATTGTCTGTCATAGGGGCATCTGAACGAGCAGAGAAACAGATTTACAGGGCCCTCCGCTATCACACCCTGCAAGACAGTCAGCTCCATGACACGCTGAGAGACCTTCTCTCCTCACTCAGGGCACCTGCCAAGGGCTTCAAGTCAGCAGAACGGATCCTTTTAACTAGAAGTGGGTGTTTGTCATTTTGAAATGGGTGTATTTGTATGTGTTCAAGACTATGACAGCATTTTTGTGCCACTTAAGTGAAAAAAAATCTAAGATTACGAGAATAAAGTAATATTTTGAGACACAAACAAAGCAATATGGGAATAAAATCGTATCGATACAAGATTAAAGTCATAATATTTATTAAATTAAAGGAGTAGTTCATAAATTTTGCTGGTAATTTACTCACCCCCATGTCATCCAAGACGTCCATGTCTTTCTTTCTTCAGTCGAAAAGAAATTAAGGTTTTTGATGAAAACATTCCAGGA
>JAOTRC010000039.1:26206601-26216911 GCA_027497675.1 Cyprinella lutrensis
AATTACACATATTAATTATTTAATATAAATAATTATTTTTATTAAATATTTATATTAATATGGAATATTAATTATTTTGTCCTCATTAGGCCTATAATTCTCAGTTTTTTTTTTTTGTTTGTTTGTTTTTTTTTTACTAAAAGCAAGCTCATTACATCATCCTGCAGGAAGTGACATTATATACTTAAAAATACATGTATAATGTTCATAACCAAGACAGAAGGGAAAAGATGAAAGGTGGAGGAAAAGAACAGGAGCCCACAGAGGAAGAGGAGGAAGAGAAGGAGGAGGAAGAGGAGGAGTGGTGATGCAGTGTGACAGAAATAAAAAAGGGATAGGAGGGTGGCGACAGGCCGAGGAATGAAAAGTGAGAGACAGTGACAGCACACACACACACACACACTGCCTGACAGAGTTTAATGAAATATCATGTCAGAGCGCTCTGCCACAGGCCGCATCTCCATCAACCAGAGGAAATGAACAGAGAGACAGAAGCGCACACATTCTGCACTCAAAGAGAGAAACACTGCTGGATTTCATTCTGCAGACCTAAGAAATGCTGGGTTGTTTCAACCCATGTTTGGGTCAAATATGGACAAACCCAACCATTGGGTTCAAAAGTTTAATTAAAAAAAAAATAAACCATGTTGCGTTCGTCCATATTGAGGTTGAGGAGATTGTAATGCAATTATTAGAAATGTAATGAATTATTATTATTATCATATTTGACCCAAACATGGGTTAAAACAACCCAGCATTTCTGAACTCGGAACACTGCGCCACCTAAATGCAAATATTAAACTATTATTATTATGATTATTATTATAACCATTTGTATAGATCTACACAGATCATTTCAATCTGCGCTTTAATACTTCCGTATGCAGTTGATAAATATTTTAAATTCGCTTATATTTTAGTTTCATTTCTTTTAGTAATTTCGTTAAGTGCTTTTGTCATTTTATAAGTTTTTAAAAAAGTGTAGAGTCTCAAAGTACCATCTCAAAGTTCAGCAGCCAGCGATCAGGACTTGAATGGATGACAGTGACGCCAGCGTCTGAAGCGTCCCGAAGGGCCTTGAAGAGCGGATGACCTTTACGCGCATGAGCTTCAAGCCGGCAAAATCCAGATCCCTAGAGTCGAAGAAAGGAAAGGTCACCAACAAATCCTGCTTTACACTTGGCAACACCCAGATACCATCCCAGATGCAGAACCATAGTGTCGGCCCACATCTGGCACGAGTGGAATCCGGATGTGGCCCGGATCTGGGCCGACACTATAGGGGCTTTCGCACCGAAGGAAACTTTTCATAGTTCCTAGAACTATTGGTGGAATATTTTGGCATGTTCGCACCACAGGAACTAGGAACTAAAACCCAAACATAAAAAGAACAGCCCAGAACACTAAACATCCAAGCACAATTTCAATGAAAAAAAAAATCCTCCTTTAATTAATGATAATAAAAAACTTCTGAAGTCACAAAGAATTTTTTTTAAGTGCACAAAGATAGTATGTGATGTGGTGTAGTGACTGACAGATACAGAACTGATGAAGTGTGCAGGTTAAATGGTGTGTTTCTAAAGTGTTCCCTGATGAAAATGACTGTAATTTTAGCTCAATTTTGGACACAGACTGCTCATCATTACATTCATAAACACTACCGGTTTCTGCTTCATAAGCAATCTCGACTGTAAACAAATAGACTGTCTAATAATCTTAATGTTGATACTCAACTTCATATTTCTGCGATATCAGCGTTCCGTGAACAGCGTTATTGTAAAGCAACAGCGGCATCTGCTGGACAGAAGAGAAACTGCAGCATGGAAACTCATTGCCATTATTTACTCCCTCGTGTTGCTCCAAATGGACGGTCTTCCTTCCATGGCGTTTTCCCAGTGTTCACACGACCCTTTTAAACACAAAGAAAGCATATACAGCGACTAAGAGCGTTCAAGAACATTATAAACGGACAGTTCTGGCCCTGGACGAGCCGCTATTGTTATACTAAAATAAGCAATATAATGTAGGCCTAGAGGATAAATGTTTCATAGAAAATGCAAATACACTGTCTACAGTTAAAAAATTGGGGTCAGTAACATTTTTAAATGTTTTTGAAAGAAGTCATTCGTTTAGTCAAAAATGATGAAAACTGTAATATTGTGAAATATTCTGACAACTGTTTTCATAACTGTTAAAAATAGCCGTTTTCTCAATAAATATATTCTATAATGTAATTTATTCCTGTGATTGTGATCAAAATTGAATTTTCAGCATCATTACTCAAGTCTTCAGTGTCACATGATCCTTCAGAAATATTTCTAATGATTTTATGATTATCATTAGAAAACACAGAATGTTCCCTAAGGTTCCCGTATGGTTCCTATTTGGTTATTATTTGATTCGTTCGTTTTTAGAACGTTCCCTGCGGTTATTTTTAGGTTCTCCTAAAACTTTTAAGGAACGTTCCCGTTAAGTTTCTAGAACGTTCCCCTAGAACGTTCTATTTACGGTAAGAAAACTTTTCTGGGGAACCAATAGGGAACGTTCTGAGAACCAAAAACTAACGTTCCCAGAACTTAAAATTGTTAGCTGGGTAAAACAGTTCACCTGCTTCATATTTTTGTGGAAACCATGATGCATTTAACGATTGTTGTATGAATAGAAAGTTCAAACAAACAGCATATTTTTTTTTGTAACATGCAAAATGCCTTTACTGCCACTTTAGACCAATTTAATGCATTTATGCTGGATAAAAAAAATTACATTTTTTAAAAAACAAAATACAATTTGAAAGCTAGTGCAATGATTTATTTTTAAAAACTAAATGATATTAACAAAATGAAACAAACAGAAGCACAAATAAAGGTCCAATGAATCTTTTATTTGTAAGGCACCATAAATACTTCCTTACTGCTCAATCTCTCATACATGAATAGTAAATGTTTTAACCTTTTTTTTCTTCCAATCGTCTTTAAATGAAGTTATAATAGCAGATTATCAACACAAACAAAATACATTTCCATCAAGTACATCATGTCATATACAACACGCACACACACACATTTTAAAAAACTACTACAAAGCTCCAAAATGTGGCAAATATCTGATGAGCACTGTCAGAAGAGGGAGGGGCTTATGTCAGAAGAGGGAGGGGCTTATGTCTGGAGAGAGGCGGGGCTTCAGGGACGGGCTTACATGCCGCTTTAAGTCACAAACTAGTCTCTTCCAGCCGATGTTCATGAGACCGAGACCAAGGCAGAACGTTTAGCAACTATAAGACCAGCAGCCAGCGTGACGTGCATCTAAACAAATCAGAGCGTAATCGTTTGACATGATTATAGATTTCTGTATATCTCAGACCTGCGCTAAATGTCCTCTGGGACACATACACCATAAATGTAGCTTTATACATACAAAAATGTGTACAAAATTATATGTATATTGATATATTTATACATGTACATAAATTGGCCAGCAGATCAAATCAAATAAAAAAACTTAATTTAGAGATTAAAAAAAAAAAAAAGAAAATCGAGAGAATCAAGGGGCTGGTGTACCGAAAAACACAGGAATTATGGGACAAAATCTAATAAATGTCCAGAAACACACAATTAGAAAATACCCACAATGCACCAGTGCATATATACAACCTTAGGTAGATGTGTCTTTAAAATAGCATGGAATACTAGCATACTACTTACTGTGCAGTATATACTGTGTGACGAGTTCGTTTAAAATAAAAATGTGTTCAAAGTAAGCAGAAAACGTGCACACTATGCAGGGCACATGCGTAACTATTTATGCTGTAATTATGACAAATCCGCTAAGTTTTTTAAATCAACAGAAACTTAGAGTATTGATAAGTTAATCAATTAATTTTGTGATTTCAGAAATTCAAAGAACTACATGTTATTCAATTAAAAACAACTGAGTGTGGGAAATTGAGTATTACTATATCAATATCATTAATAAAGCATCCATTGAAATACTTTCTGATTATCTTGAAAGTTGAGAAGCACAGTTGCAGACACAGTAAAGGTAGTATGCCATTCCAGACATCCTATTACAGCTTCACAAAGAAAGACTGTGAAAAAGATGGACAGCGACTTCTTTTCAAAGTAGAAAAATGAAGCCAAAATTTGCCGATTACGTCGTTCAGAGCCCGAGTCTGCGAAGTAGTGGAGTATCAAGGTCCCGCCCACACTCGATCTGTCAATCATGACATAACACTCCGTTTTTATAGCGTCAAATAACTAACTAAAAAACAAACCCTTGAACATACATCTCTGTGATAAGAACTCGTTAAATGGACCGAAACGATCTTCGCAATAACAGTATTTAAAGTGTAATCGGAATTTTTTGTTTGCCTCGCGTCCTATTCGATTGCATGGAGAGGGCGGGGTTTATGAGCTATACTGCAGCCAGCCACCAGGGGGCGATAGATATGCTTTGGCTTCACTTTTCACAAGTCATATAACACGCACTCACTAGCTGCCACCTTGTGGTCACACATGGAACCACATTCACTGCAAACCAGGCGGCAGAAAAACAAACTTCCTTTAACGCAGGAAAAAAAAAAATGAGGATTGGGAATCTCTCTTTGCTTTTCTCAGGACTGTCACATTCTTACACAGACTGTGGGCTTCATCAGTTCAAGGGCTCTTAAGGCTTTGCTTTACCTTGTTTTCTAGGTCGTCTTTTTATATAAAATACTTCAATTAATTAATGTGAAAGGGTCACTACGGGGTTTAAACCCTCAACTAGATAAGCCTGGAATAAAATATCATGAAATACATTGAATATTAGATAACAGCGGAAATTAACTGCAAGCATTTCTGATCCACAAGTCGGGTCAGAGACAGACCACTGGCCAGCTGAAGTGCTTCACTAACCAGTGACTTGAAAGCATCAGAATCAGATGCTAGGCCATTCCAGGTGGTTGCCAAGGCGTTGCTATGGTTTCTAGGGTGTTCTAAGTGCGTTGCTATGCAAATGCTAGACCGTTGATATGCAGCTGCTAAGTTTTTGCACAATGCAACGTATTTGAGGTGGTTGCCAGGGCAGTTGTGCAGTTACTAGGGTGTTACTAGGTGCTTGCTAGGCCATTCTGGGTGGTTGCTAAGGGGTTTTCTGAATATTTTTAGCATGTTGCTATGTCACTACTAGAGTGTTCTGTGGTTGCCAGGGTTCTGTTCTGTGGTTGCCAGGGTTCTGCTCTGTGGTCGCTACATTTAGTGAATTGCTATGCAACTGCTAGGGCATGTTTTGATTAGTTGCTAGGCTGTTGCTATGTGAATGATAAGTTGTTCTGAGTAGCTGATTGAGCATATGTGTTTGGGGCGTTTACCAGGGCAGTTGTACAGTTGCTAGGGTGTTACTAGGTGCTTGCTAGGCCATTCTGGGTGGTTGCTAAGGGGTTTTATGAATATTTTTAGCATGTTGCATGGTTGCCAGGGTGCTGCTCTGTGGTGCTACATTGTTCTGAACAGTTAATGAATTGCTATGCAACTGCTAGGGCATGTTTTGATTAGTTGCTAGGCTGTTGCTCTGTGATTGACAAGTTGTTCTAAGTAGCTGATTGAGCATATGTGTTTGGGGCGTTTACCGGGGCAGTTGTACAGTTGCTAGGGTGTTCTAAATGCTTTGAGCATGTTGCTAGGCCACTGCCAGAGGGTTCCAAGTGGTTGCTAGGTTGTTGATCTGTAGTTGCTACAGGGTTCTAAATGGTTGCTTGTACATTGCCTTTGCAAATGCTAGATTTAATTGGTTGCTAGGGCATTGCTTTGTGGTTAAGTAGTTGTTTGTGCAATATTTGTTTAGGGTGGTTGCCAGGGCAGTTATGCAGATAGCAGGGTGGTTGCTAGGGTGTTCTGAATGTTATGCGCTCTCCATTACTAGAGAGATCTGAGTGGTTACCAGGGTGTTGCTGTGTGGTTGCTAAAAAGTTTTGATGAGATGGTTTGATGCTCAAATTCTAGAGCATTCTGATTGGTTCTGTGCCACTATCAGAGTGTTATGGGTGGTTGCCAGGGCAGTTATGCAGATAGCGGGGTGGTTGCTAGGGTGTTCTGAATGTTTTGCATATGTTGCTTTCCACTACTAGGGAGATCTGAGTGGTTACTAGGGAATTACTATGTGGTTCCTAAAATGTTTTGATGTGCATTCCTATGCAAATTCTAAAGCGTTCTGATTGGTCAATAGGGTGTTCTAATTATTTCTGAGTGTTACGGGTGGTTGCCAGGGTGTTGCTGTGTGGTTTCTGAATGCCAGTTAGTGCATTGCTATGTAAATGTTATGACATTTTAATTGGTTGCTAAGCTGTTGCTATGTTGTTCTGGAGTGCGTTTTCCAAAAGCAACTAAGGTTGCAAGTTCCGTCCTTACCAAAAGGGCTCAACAAAACGTATGACTACAGTTGGCTAGCGATGCTTTTGGTAAACGCAGCCCTGCGTGGTTGTTTGCGGATTATGTGTATGTAGTGGTTGCCAGGGCAGTTATGCAGTTGCTAGGGTGCTAATTGTCGGCTGCCTGTGCGTTTAGGGTGACACAAAATTGTGCACTACCTAGTCTGTATGATATTCAAGTCTCTAGATATGGTTTGGGTTCCTCCGTCAATATCTAAAGAGTATTTTTCAGCCATTTTATCATCTGTCAGTAGAGCTGCACGATTCGGGATAAATTAAGAAACACAATTTTTTATGTTTCAAATAGAGATCATGATTCTCCCTTAACAGAAACCTAAATTAAATAACAGCTTTTACTAGAGCTTCTCACAAAATATTAATTTCTGCAGTCTATTTAAAAATGTTTAATTAGAAAACAAATCGAGTGAACGATTCAATGACTCACTCGTAATACTTCACTTGTTTTATTACTGGATGAATCAGCGTTTTTAAACGAATCTCTTGTATTAATGATTCAATGACAAATGCATTTTAAACAGTCATTTGTCGCCACCTACTGGCCTAAAAATATAATCGCTACAATCGTTATTTGAAGCAGCGTTACTTTCAAAATGGGATTTGTTCTATTTTGATTGCCACCGTAGACAACAGTATTTATATCCGAGCTATATAATGTTATCCCAGTACTTGTGTGATAATTTGAATATTTGTAACACAGTGATGCAGTGTGGTTGAAAAAACAGTTTGTGAAATTGCCATACATGACAACCGCTCTGTCTGGCTCAGCCCCAACACCAACGCAGATTTGAATGTTCCGGTTCAATTTTGCCATTTAGGAATAAGATTGTGCGGGTGTTTGAATCTGTGATGCATTGACGATTAATCGTGCAGCTCTATCTGCCGGGAAAAATTAAGAGTAATTTACAGTAATAATACACCTCTCCTCAACAAGACACACGATTTGAGGTATGTTACATGCCGAAGTTTAATACTTAGGGTTAGGGGTTTGTTCAGATCACTAATATGATACCCCAAATATGATAGTAATAGAACCTTAGCAAGCACCACTAATGAAAAGCAAAAGAATCAAACAATATTACAGAGGAAAGATACAGAGAGAGAGAGAGATAGAGAGAGATAGATTGAATCAGACCCAATCCAATGAGACAGGTGTGAAGAGAGGAAAAGGAAGGTTTCGGCGATCTCTCCTCGTCTCTTTCTGAGCTCCGCCCCTCTTTACAGAACTCATGAGACAGAATCAAACCATCTCTACGAAGGCTAGTCGGATTTGTCTGCATCATCCTCGCGGTGGCCGTCGGCCCCGTCGCGAGAGCTCTTGTCCTCCTTGGCCATGTGCGCGTGTGACGCGAGGATGCTGGACAGCGACAGGAGGCCAGAGCTGGAGGTGACGGCGGGCAGGGTGGGCTGAGTCAAGCCCAGGGGCAGATGGTTCATGGGTAACGCCAAACCCTGAAGCTGAGAGAGCTGGTGCACCTGAAGCTGCTGCTGTGATCACGTCAAACAACAAACAAGCAAACATCCGTGGAGGTTAAAGATGGATCGCGATAACTTTCTTACTGTTGACATGTGCATTTAACAATGACAAAGCCACATTACATATAACTGCACTTATTATTTTCCCATTATTTTAACTGTTAGTTTGCCTTTCTGTATGGAAGCTTGTTTCCGCCACTGAATATAAAAATAAAATGAATTATTGTGACTTTTTATCTCACAATTGCGAGTTTTTATCTCGCAATTCTGACTTTATTTCTCAGAATTGCAAGATAAAATGTCAGAATGGCGTGATATAAAGTCAGAATTGGGTGATATAGTCACAGTTCTGAGAAAAAAGACAGAAGTTCAACTTTTTATCTCACAATTCTGAGTTTATTTCTCACAATTGCGAGTTTACATCTCGCAATTCTGACTTTATAACATGTAACTACGAGTTTATATGTCGAAATTCTGACATCTTTTCTCAGAATTGTGAGATATAAACTCGCAATTGCGAGTTATCAGGGCCAATTCTAAGAGGAAAAAAAGACTAACTTTTCCCCCCCTCAGAATAGTTTAAATCTCACAATTCTGACTTTATAACGCAATTGCGACTTTATATCTAGCAATTCTGACTTTATAACTCGCAATTCTGATTTTATAACTCGCAATTCTGACTTTATCTCACAATTCTGACTTTATATCACGCAATTGCGACTTTATATCACGCAATTCTGAAATTATATTTCGCAATTCTGACTTTATATCTCACAATTCTGACTTTCCATCTCGCAATTCTGAGAAATAATGTCAGAATTGCGAGAAGTAAACTCGCAATTATGAGAAAAACAGTCAGAATTGTGAGATAAAAAGTGACAATTACCTTTTATATTTTGTATTCTATTGTGGAAACAAGCTTCCATATTTCTAAGTATGAGAGCACCAATACAGAGTTGTTTTAATAGCGTTGCTTATTCAAACTGTCCATTTCAATGAATCGGTGCAACAGAGAATCTAATATTCAACAATTTGTTTGAAAATTTGCTTGATCACTCAAATTTTCATGGAATATTAATATAATAATATTGCTGTCTATTACTTGCATAAAAACAAAAAACTTAATATTCTTCATTCAGTGTGAAAAAAAAATTCTTGCATAAAAAAATGTAATCTAATTGGCTAAAAATGATGGATCCTCCGATTTTCTAAAGTAAGTGTGAATATCTATCTATCTATCTATCTGTCTGTCTGTCTGTCTGTCTACCCATCCATCCGGTGTATAAATACATATATATAAAGGATCTATGTATATGGATATATATAGGATAAGGATCTATGTAGGATATATACATATATAATATATACATACATACATACTTTTTTTTTTCTCTAGCAATAATCTCTCGGTCTTACATAATAACACTCATGTTGAACAGTATGACGCTCCTACCCGAATAATTGAGTTCATCTCAGGAGGAGTGACCTGTTTGGCTCGCTCAATCGCCCCCAGGACCTGCTGCTGGTGCTATACACAAAAACACACACACATACACATTTTATATAAAATATAAGATAATATATAAGACAAAGCACAGCACACAAAAACCAACCAAACCCTCTTCAGTGTCTAAAAGCAACCCATGACACAAACCAACAGCACATTTGTGTCACTAATGAGGCCGAGAGCCATTCTAGAGAGTGTCATAAATAAATCACACAGTCTGACCTCTTGAGACAGGTAGGGCAACACCTGAGCACAGATTCCGTTCAATCTCTTCACAATCTCCGCCTGCGGACAGAACACAAGCACATCTCATGGGTTTATCCATTAATAAGGTAGCTGGGGATGCACTTCCAGTTTGCTGATGTTGCACAAAAGCACATGAACGACAGTCAGTCATGATAATGTATGCTGACCGTGTTTAAAGGAAGAACGCTACTGAATCTAGGACGCTGTATACGCATGTACAACCCATGCACTTTAAAGGAAGCTATGCAGATTTTGCACAACCTTCAATCTAAAGAGCTACATTTCTTGTCATATTTATTCAATATTTTGACAACTATGAGCAAAAAGTGCAGATTCGACATAAAATTGATATTCTCACCTGTTTGTGCATTTCAATGTTGAGTCCATATGACATCTCATAGTACTGCAGTCAGAGAAACAAACACATTTACAGATACACATGAACATATAATAGCTGGACACAGGGTTTCTGTCAAATTTAAGACCTTTTTAAGACATTTTAAGACCATAAACATTGAAATTTAAGACCTAGACGACGCATTACCAAAAATTTAAATTTAAAAAAATAATATTTGTAAAAAATTATTTTGTGTGTGTGTAGGTGAAATTTGTACTTTGCATTTTATACTGTAAAAACGCAATTATAGTTGATCATACCTA
>JAOTRC010000039.1:26433402-26444526 GCA_027497675.1 Cyprinella lutrensis
TCGAAATAAATCAATATCCTGAATTATATTTTACTCCAGTAACTCCAACAGTTCACTGAACCGAGACATGTTGGTGCTACTGTTGAGAGAAGTGATGAGCACGAGCAGCTGATACTGCGCATAGATCTGCGTACCGAACGTTCAGCGGTTCTCGAATCACCAGTATAGAACCAAGAACTGTTTCAACTGAGCTTGTGTGTTATCTTCGTGCCAGTTATTCAACCAATAATGTGTAGGACTGTATATTTCATTAAAAATTGTGTCTAGTACTATATTAATACAAATGTTTAATTGGCATCTTTTTTCAAACGACCCGACAGACCGCGACCCGAATATCATTAAAAGCATTTTTGGATGACCCGTAACTGTGGGTGACCGCAGGCACCCGCTCATTTCGGATCAACCCGGGCATCACTGGTCGCAACTTATCAAGTCATGGAGTCAATGTAGACTCAATGCCTTCTGCTTGCATTGCCTCCATCACATCCTAGACATCACCTGGCAGGACAAAATCCTCAAATGTACCAACCTTGAGAGAGCAGGGATCTCTTCCACGTTCAGCCCTCTCAAGCCAGAAGACACATGCAATGGCTTGGTCATGTTGACCGAATGGATGACACATTCCATTGGATCTCCTGTAAGGCGAGCTGTTACAAGGATCGCGACCAACAGGGAGACCCCAAGTGAGGAACAAAGACGTTTGCAAAATAGATCTCTAGGCCCTTGAAATCGACCCTGACTCTTGGGAAGCAGCCACCTTCAACATACCTCTGGGAAACTGGCTATGCTGAAAGGCCCTTTACAACTCAGAGCAGACTTTTAATCGGCAGTCTGTGGAAAAGCGGCTACGGAGGAAGGCCAGGAGACACACTTTCCAACCTGCTTCAGAGTTCACCTGTAGGTTCTGTGCCAGAGACTACCAATCCCAAATTGGACTTTGAATCACAACCGACGCTGCACCAGTGACCCTAATCTGACATGATCCAGGTTAGACTGCCGGATACCTTCGGCTAAGTGTTAAAACGTATTTTATAAATATATATGCACATTGTTTGACGTCTATAATTGTGTGTGTCAACATATAACGTGTTATTTTGTCCTTGTTAAATTTCAAAAATGAAATACGGTATTTATTTATTTATTTATTTTTTACAATACATGTAGAGATATAATTGCTGCAAACATTGGGCTGCTGATTAATGATTGACACAAATTGTCATTTTTAAGTCTTTTTTTCTAAAACAACAACACAGCCTCTTGCTGACTAGAATAATTAGTAGTCTGTGATTCATATAAATAATTTTCACTCTCAAAATATTACAAAAAGGGTATTTAACTTTATCGCTGACCCTTTTTATGTCCCGCTGTCGCCGTCTGTCCATCTTCAACAGCTAAGACGCAAAGATAACTTGCATATTAAAGTAAGGTAAAACAATACAACCTCTCCAGACCTCATTTACCGACTGACGGACATTGTGTCTCCTATTGTTTTTCTCATTAAGCTAATTAAGTCAAATTATTCCCTGCTGCTTCCCAGGTGGACAGCCGGCAGCAACTGGCAGACGTGCATGTTTGGCTTTGACCACGCAGGTCGTCTGATGTATTAATAGACCCGTGGCCATCTGTTTCTGGTCCTTGTATCGGCCGGTTACTCTCCCGTCGGACCCTGACCCGAACCGAAATGCTCGAGCTAATGCTAATGCTAACAGACACCAGAATCTGTTCCTGCTCAGACTCTCAGCATGAGCTTCACCTTTAAGTGGATGAGGCTCAGTTCATCGAGAATGGTGTTATAATTGGATGCCTGTTTTTTTGTTAAGTGTTTCTGGTGAAGTCTGTGCAGTTGCTAAGTGCTGCGCTCCTCTGAAGTGATTGCTGTAATGAACGTTTAGCACCGGCTTGTTGTTTTCCAGTCTACTCGCTCTAGCGCTGCTGGGTAATTACTCAGGAGAGCGATGTAGGCTTCTTCTCAAGGGTTAGTTGCTGAAGTGAGCTGCGCTCAACACCACCTGCATATCACACCTCTCTAAGGCAGGACGAAGGGAAATCCCTGAGAAGAAGTCTTCAGAGAGCTTAATCTAATGACAACATACAAATGCAAGCTACCTCACAAATTAACCTTGCGAACACAGTGTCTTACAGCTAGTGAGTCTGTGTTACCCCGAACAATACAAGCTGGTAATTAATTTTGGCCACACAGGCTAAACAAAATTATTTAATCCTCATAGGGGTTTACAAGAGGCTAAAATGGTTTGTCGATCATCACGAACACTATCCAGAGGATTCGAAACAAGTGCCATTTTTAATAACATTAATAATTTGTCGCTAAAGGCACCACATAGTTCATTATTATGTAAAATGCACATATCAACAATAGACATCTTAAATGTTTGCATTATGACAAACCTAAGAGCTATTAAATATCATGTACAGAGGGATCCAATAGTCTGGTAGTACATAAATCTAGGATTTATTTTGACTACTTTAAAAGTTAGGGGTCATCAACGGTATCACAAATCCGTGTTTTTGTTGTTTACACAGAGACGATAATTGTATTTTCAGGCCATCCAAACGGCATTGTCGTGAACATGAACAGCCAAAACAGCCAAAAGTTTTACGTTTTTAGTTGTAAGCATTGTCATGTGAACGGCCCCTACACTAATCAAACGTGTCAGTAAAACATTTCTGTTACAAAAGTAAAAGAGTGCTGTTGCCATTAAACATTCATTTTAATATTGTGCTTGTAATATTATTTGAAATGAAAAAGTGTTTAGAGTTTCAAATCATTTAAAATATTAATTTAGAAAAATGCTAAATAAAATTTTGCGCTAGTGATCTCAGTCGTTTGGATTCCACTCTATATTAATTTAGCCATCAGATATTCTGTTTCACAAAGCAACCTCAATGCTCTTACTCTCATTTGGTAGAATTGGGCATTTGGCTGATACTGGGGCCATTAAAATACCAATCGCTTGTCATTTGATAAGTGAGTTGTGTAATGAAGAGATTACAGCCAATGTGGCCGGTTATATTGCCTGTGCCTGCCTGTAGTATAGTGCCTGCCCTTTTTCATTAGTCAGTGGATGCCACCACAGCAGAGAATTATTCCTGATATATGTCCACCCTAAACTGGAACTCATCCCATTACCCATGATTCTTAACCACCCACTGTGCCGCAGATTACCACACAATATTGCACCAATGTAATATTAAAAACACAGATAGCACATAATTAACTCACACATATATATATATAAAAAAACAGATTAAGATTACATAAAAATTTCAAAGCTTGATTTTCACATTTCCTGATAAAGCTTTATATTCTCAGAGAAAGCCAATATATGAGCAAATCGGTAAACAGAAAGTCTGTTATTTTATGTATTGATTTATAAACATATCTTTGTAACGAGGATTATCCTGACCTGAAAATTAAAACATTTAACAGATTGATAAAGTGTTTTAAGACGAGAGTAAAGTCTGTTTGTCAATGCTTGTACATGAGTTTTGAAAGATAAATCAGTTTCCAACCAAACACCAAGATACCATTTCTTTCCCATTCTGACATTCAGTTTGGAGTTGGAGTTGGACCACACTCCTAAATGCATTGAAGCAACTGCCATGTGATTGGTCGATTAGATAATTGCATTAATGAGACATTGAACAGGTCTTCCTTTAGGTTAGTGTATTTTGATGGTGCCTTCTGAACATCCTGTTGACTTTAAGTAACTTTGCAATTACAGTACATGTCAACTAACTCCCATTAAAATATGAGTAAAATGTCTACTTAATATCTACTTACTCTTTATTGCGATGGTCCTCAAACAGTTATTCCACTGACTATACAGTAGGTATAACTTTACAATTATAATCCCTAACCTATCCTAACCTGTCTACTAACACTCTAATGAGAGTTAGTAGACATGTAGGTGCAATGTTACTTAATGTCAACAATGTTCAGAAGGGAGCATCAAAGTAAAGTGTTAACAGAACAGTTGCTATTTTCACTTGCTATGGCATACTGCATAGTTCAAATTTACCTCACAGAAGCATTTTGCCTTTTATAATTTTTATATGTTTACAAGTTTTGGCAGACGTTTCACAGTCATTTGGGCATTTTCCTTTCATGCTGAAACATCACAAAATCTATTACGGTTTAGTGTGTGAATCATGCCGACTCACCTCGGGGTCATTTTAGTGAAGCTTGCTGATCATAAGGTTTAAGAGAAGAAAGGAAAAGGACATTCCCAACAGGAGAGATCCCTCTGGACGGCCGGATTTAATTCTGCCTTAGGAGCTGAATTTATCTGTGCTGTTGGCATTTCCCCAGTTACACAGTCTTATAAGGATGGGGGAAGGGGAAACATTGCCTTCTCCGTGTTATCTACCCTTCCTATGGAAAGGGAAATTTATTTTAAAAAAAAATACATATGCCATTGCCTGCGGTGTCTCTTTTGTTTCTGTCTAAGAAAGACAAAGCACATCTCTATTTGATATATGAGGCCCACAAAAATGAAACTTTCATAGTCTGAGTGATTGCCCAGAGCCTCCTATCAACCTAACAAATCTTATATAAACAATCTGGAGATGAAGGGAGGGAGGAAAAAATGGAAATAGCAGTGGGTAGAGAGGAAGGGAAGAATGGAGAAGAATAAGAGACAGAAAGAAAAGGATATGACTTTAAAAGTGCCAAACAATGGAGGATCCAGCTTTCATCTCAGCAGAGAGCTCCATTAGTTCTATAGTTACACATGTGAGGAGGAGATGGAGGTGGAGAAGGCTTAGGGGGGAAACTAGTGAAAGAAAGAGAGAAATGCTGACTTTGATTTCTACGATATCTGCTCTGTTAAACATGCATTGGATCCTCTTTACCCATGGACGCCCTGCGGCCCATATAGCCGAGATGGTCCTCAGAGCAGAACCTCACAGCAAAATTCCCAGTGTTAAATTAACACTCCTGGTGTACATATAGGACCAAATTAACACTCCTGGAGTTAAATGGACCTACATGTACACCAGGAGTGTTAATTTAACACTGGGAATTTTGCTGTGCATGGTCAGCAAAAATTTGGATTGAGCCTTCATTCTCTATAGAATGCCGAAGTTATGATGTCACTCTGTAGGACAACTCGGAAGCTAGCGGCACATTGGTTCCCTCGATCTAAAATCCCTTGATCTTTCCCCATAGACTTTTGGAAAATCGCAAAAAATAAGATCTGTGTTTAACAAAGAGTTGTAACCCACACGTTTTTTTGTCCATCAAGACAATCTTTACAAGTTAATCCAAAATTTATACATTTTGAAGCCTATATATAAAAAAATAAAAACACAAGCAGACACAAGCAGACAATATTTAGAGGCTTTGTTCACCCCAGACCTTATTTCAGGCGATTTAGCAAAAACCAATTCAAAACCCCCAGACTTTAGAGCGAGGGAATCGGTAGTGCTGAAATGCTAACTCACTTCCGCGTTTTGGTCAACAGAGTGACGTCGTAACTTCCGGCACTCAATTGCGCCATTGAATATCAGGTGATCGCGGACTCCACCTGAGTTGACGTCACTTTTCAATGACGTACGACTTGCATTGACAGGGGATATCCAATATGTCCGCTCACTTGGCGAAAGCAAATGCACACTCACACACATTTATAAACAACATCACAATTGAGTCCCTTGAAGCATGTAATGTAAATGTGGCCTGATCCATTCGATTCGGAGCACCAAACGAATTCCTCCGAGTGCTCGGACTCACAGTTAAACGTGGCTCCTGATTGGTAAACGACATTTTTCCTTTTTATGTTGCTACATTAATAGATGCACAATCCATTTAGTTTTCAAGCAACAGGCAGCAGCTGTGAAACCTAAAATTACTGCAGAATAATAAAGCAGTGGAAATGGTGGTTTGTTCAGGCAGGTGTCCACCTCTGTGAGTCTCTCCAGGCAGCTGTTGCCTGACAATAAGAATATGTGTATAATTGGACCCGTGGAGTATTACACATCCCGAGGCCGAAACATTCATCCGCGCTTCAGGAGTGGTCAAGGCCATGCGCGTTAAAAGCAGCTTTCACCTGTCATGCACAAGTGTTTCAGGTTCTTTTGAGGTGAGGGAAATGTGAGGAATAATAATTCCCCGTTTCGCACGAGGTCAGTCCTTTTGCATAAAAGTTGCTTGTGTGGAGCAACCGAATATACCGTGCAACCTTGAGCAGAATGAGCAGTTCTCCCCTCTCTCTTCTGGGTTTTTGTTCTTTAAAATATTGGTCTAGTTTTTTTTTTTTTTTTTACATTTTTTACAGCAGTGAAAACAGTCTTTAAAATATTACTAATTGGTTACCACAGTAGATGAGTATGTGGCATTATATTTTCCAAGATGAATTTGGAAGCTTTCAATGTTTTACAATAATGTGTAGTTCTACTAGTCCACATTAAATTGAATGTATTTATATCCTTCTGCTTTGTATTTTTAGAAAATATTCAGACCTAATGGCGTCCAGTTGCAAATAAATGACCTCAGGTGTTGCTATGTGTCATTCTTTGAGATTTAAAAATGCTCTGACTGACACTGGTATAATTAATTTGTTCATTTTGCATTCGCGGGGTCAATTTACTTGTGTAAGCAAGCATCATACGAGCTTTAACAATGAGCTTTATACATACAAAGATATTCATCTTTAGAAGTTGTTTATTATCTTTACTTCAGTGGATGTAATTCATCTGCAGAATTAATCTCCTTTCATATCTTCATATCTCTTAATTAAAACTCTCAGTCACAAGGCATTTTAATAATGTATAAAGGCAACTATATTCATTTTAATTTAAAAATGACAATATGTAAACAATAAACTAGTAGCTCAGTCTACATCATAAAACATCTTCCAAACTGTGTTTTTGCAATAGCCAAAATCATTGCGTACGTATGGTAGGCCTATATTTTATCAAACTTTTTTAGGCTAAATTATTATTTTTATGTAGCCTACTATGTTTATTTTTATTTTTGTGTGTGTTAGCCTTCCATGCCAGGTTTTTCTCTTTATTTTGGCTGGTTTAAGCCATTTTAAAGTATTCAGATATCGTTTTCAATAACAAGTATCGTAATAAATAATAGTAAATCTATAATAATTTCCACATTTTGATCATCCGAGTGCCTTCATAATGGCCGCTCGCTCATCCGGGTGACCGCCCAGAATGTGACGTCGGTGAAAACCCTCTAAGTTGTGAACACGCCGTAACTAAATAGTTGGTACACTTTTTTGTAACGTTCATTTAAAATAGTTCATTTCAACGAGTCAAAACAACGACTGCTTACCTGCTCATATGAAATATTTTTCAGAAATCCCTCTTTCGTCACAGGAGAGTTATGATCTCGTCACTGAAACCATCGTGTCATCTGTAACATGAGCACAGCGGCGTGCCTCACGCGGCCATATTCAGATTCATCCGCGCACAGCCGAAGCACAACTCGTGGCATTACCAAAACATGTTCCTCCGCAGTCCGCATGGAACGTTTATTGTTTCAACCCCTAGGCCTAGAGGGCACCTTTAATAAAAGAAAAAAAGAAAAAAACATAATCATATTTTGGGATTAAAAATGATAATTGATGAGTGTGAAACTGAATAATTATCCAGTTCTTTTTTGATTCTTTGGGGATCCTTGTTTGGATTTAGGATTGATTAGCCTATTAATTACGACCCTGCATGCGCACATTCCTCATTATAAATTGACTGGTTCAACGCACGTCAGGGTTCACAGTGGGCCAACAGTTTGTGACATAAAACACATTTGTAGCCTAAATATATATATTTTTTTATTTGCGTGAATCTCTTTACAATTGTTTGTGAATCGCAAGCTATTTATTTGGAATAATGCAACGATTCTAACCCCATCTGGACTAAATCCATCCACTTGAACAATCCCCGAATACCTCAAAGCCAGTTTTCCTGGGATGAACTCAAGTTGCTCAACTCAGTTGCTTTGAGGAAAGTCGATTGACCCTCCTCCCCGAACATGATCAATCACTGTCTCACAGAGCCCAGGGCCGAGTAGTTTGTTCTGGATTACAGATCTTCTCAAAGAGCCGAGGACGATGGAGTGTGTGGAGGATCACTGACTGATCTCTCTCTGATCTACTGCATTCCCTTTGCAGTGCAGTAACACTTCTGATGGGATGAAGTCTGGCCCATTTTTTACATGGAAAGGATCAACAAGAAAGAAAAGTTTATAATGCTTCGCTTTTTGCTTCGCTATATGAAAAATAAATATTTCAGCATTTGCTTTTTTCTATTCTCTAATATTATTGTTTTAGTTTGGTCATCAATTTCAAGTAGCATTGTTTGAGTGGTAAAAAAAAACATGAACATAGCCTATATAGCCTACGAATATAGCCTATTAATAACATAAAAAAAATTGTCGCAATTATTTTGTTTGTTTGTTTGTTAGCTACTTGTATGGAAAAGCATGATGACATTGTCTTTTCAATCGTTTTAGCAAATAATGACCTAAACATCATTATTTGTTTTATTTGTCTTTGTTTTATGGATTGAATGTGCTGGATGTAGCCTAAATACAAGGAAAAAGGAACACATCCATTCAGAAAATTTGTCGACCTATAAAAGTTTAGCTTATGTTATTAAAAGTGCACAGAGATGATTTTTTGGACAATTGAGGACAGATTAATTAATCTCGGTATAAATCTCCCTGAAGAGACTGCATGTGTTTTAGTAGGCTATACTGTACTTTGCTTCAGTCAGATATGGCTTTGGTGTTTCAACCACTAAAATTCACTCTTTGTCAAGCCCACGATTTTCATTTTTACGTGAAAAAAGTTTTTATAAGTGAATTTTTTCTCAGGGTAAGATTATTTTTTAAAGAATGTTTGACTATAGTCAAACTTATACAGGCCTAAGTCTTTAATACAATATTGGACATTTCCTGTTATTGACCAGAATAATAAAAAAGTTATTTGTGTATCACAATGGGAACCAGTTTATCTTTTTTCTTTTTTTTCTTTCTTTTTTGTGAGAAATATGCCTTAAAAAGAACTTCAGAAGTACTTTTTAAAAGATGAAACAGTGATAACATACCTGTATGTTGTATTGTATAAATGTATTGTAACGTATTGTAAAATGCGTTAATATATTGTAAAATGTAGCCTATTGTTAAAATGTAGCCTATTGTAACGAAGTAAAATGTGTGAATATTGAAAAACATGCCTGAGTCATTTTTAACCCCAATAAACAAACTATTAACTATTTAATTAATCATTAAAATCAATTTGTGATATTTTAATGAAAATTAAGAGCATTTCCCCATCAGCTGTCATTGCATAATGCAAAAGATAAATAGCGTCAGAGAATCTAAATGATACATAATCATCTTAAATCGTGTTTTTATACTCAATGACATCTCAGTGACCGTCAGTGATGACTGTATATACAGTATATATTCCTGTTTTCCTTTTAAGTGGCGACTTCTCCATGTGACAGTGGCAGTCTCCCCTATAAAAGCCCAGAGATGCTCCACGAGCTCACTCAGGTGCGGAGAGTCAGGAGAGAGAGGCGAGCAGCACAGATTCACGCAGCTGTATCTGAATCCGGGAATATTAGGATCGCATGCTGTACCTGTAGGATTGTTTTTTAGTGAAACATTTGTGCAACATATTGAATGTTATAGAAATCGAATGGGTGCGTAAAGCCGTGCCATGCAGGGGAACAGCAGCGCGTTGGCACCGGGTTTAGCGTCGTGCGGTCCGGCACTGGACGAGGGCTATGCACTGTCGAACCGGACTCTCCAGAACCTGTCGCTCCGCTGCTGGCTCCAGCTCCTCTCCAAAGAGTCCGCGCCGGAGCTCTACGGCGACAGCTCGAGCGTGGCCATGCGCGTCGTGATCGCGCTCGTCTACCTGATCGTGTGCGCACTCGGGCTCGTCGGGAACCTGTTAGCGCTTTACCTGCTCCAGTCGCGCCACAGACTCAAGCAGTCATCCATCAACTGCTTCGTCATGAGTTTGGCCGTGACAGACCTGCAGTTCGTCCTGACCCTTCCGTTTTGGGCCGTGGACACACTTTTGGACTTCAGGTGGCCGTTTGGAAAGGTGATGTGCAAGATCATCAGCTCGGTGACCACCATGAACATGTACGCGAGCGTGTTCTTCTTGACGGCCATGAGCGTGGCGCGCTACTGCTCTCTGTCCTCTTCCCTACGGATGCAAAGTCCCAAAACGGCCTGGGCCGAGGTCAAGTGGGCCAGCTTGGGGATCTGGCTCGTGTCTGTGGTGGCCACCATCCCTCACGCGGTGTACTCGACCACGGCGCAGGTGTCCGACGACGAGCTGTGCCTCGTCCGCTTCTCGGACTCCGGGAGCTGGGACCCGCAGCTGCTGCTCGGTCTCTACCAGACACAGAAGGTCCTTTTGGGTTTCGTGATTCCGCTGGTCATCATCTGCGTTTGTTATCTCCTCCTGCTGCGCTTCGTTCTGCGGCGGCGCGTCAGCGGCATTCCCGGCTCGGAAAGCGAGAGAGGGCGGCACAAGCGCCGCTCCAAAGTCACCAAATCCGTCACCATCGTGGTTCTGTCGTTCTTTCTGTGCTGGCTTCCCAACCAGTCGCTGACCCTTTGGGGAGTCCTCATCAAATTCGATCTGGTGCCGTTCAGTAACGCGTTTTACAACGCGCAAGCTTACGCGTTCCCCATCACCGTGTGCCTGGCGCACACCAACAGCTGCCTGAACCCGGTGCTGTACTGTCTGATCCGACAGGAGTACCGCACCGGCCTCAAGAAACTGCTGTTTCGAGCCACTCCGTCCATCCGGAACCTGGCCAAACTAGTGTCCAGGAGGAAGAAGGTCGCGGAGGCTCCGACCGGAGTGGCTGTGGTGCAGATGGAGATCGGGATGTGACGTCGTTACTATTTTATAAAAAAAGACGTCGAGACTGTTTTGAACTTTTAAATGCATCATCGTATGACTCTGCAACATGGATTTATCAGACATTGATGATTTAAAATAGCATTGCATTATCATTTTTAAGTTAACCGTTATGGACACACTTTTATGTCTATCTATCTATCTATCTATCTATCTATCTATCTATCTATCTATCTATCTATCTATCTATCTATCTATCTAT
>JAOTRC010000039.1:27516536-27527140 GCA_027497675.1 Cyprinella lutrensis
TTTACATATGTAAACACATTTTCTTAAATGTGTTTATATATATATATACAAAATAATTATGTAAACACAAACTTTAATTTTGGATGCGATTAATACCAATTAGTCTCACAGCCCTATATTTAATATATACAACAGTTTAAAAGATTGGGGTCAGTATGCATGTTTTGAAAGAAGTCGATCTCACCAAGGATGATCAAAAAATACAGTAATATTGTGAAATATTATTACAATTTAAAAAACAATTGCTGATATGGTGCTCAAGGACCATTGTCATCAATGTTGAAAACAGTAGTGCTGCTTAATATGTTTTGAGGATAATATGTTTTTCTAATCATAATGTGATGTAAAAGTTCAAAAGAACAGCATTTATTTGAAATAGAAAATTATTATAAATGTCTTTACTGTCACTTTTCATCAATTCGCATCTTTGCTGAAAACAATTCTTTCAAGAAAAGAAATTCTTGAACAGTAGCCTGTCTAATAACAGAAAGCATACAATAAGAGTATTTATTCCACATAATTATATTCTAATATACACTAAAAACAAAACATTGGTGAGAATGGTAAATTAGGAGGAATAGCCTACAACTCTATACAATACTATATTTGTGAAGTAGCCTGTATGCTGGACGTAGACTGTGATTGTGTGTAAAAATGAAGAAAAAAACAAAAAACAAAATAAAAGGTTCTTAAAAATATGAATAAGGGTCTCCACCTGGATGTAGTCTTCCAGTTCCTGTTGTCTTTGCTCCAGTGGTTTGGTTCGCAGGTGCTGGTTTCTCTTACTAGGGAAATCTGGAGCGCGCACTATCTTCTTCAGCTTCCTGTGAAGCGTCTGAAAATCACTGTATCGCCGCAAAACAAAGTGTTTCCTTCCATTGAAGAGAATCTCCACCCTGAAGAGCTGAAATACAAGAAAGTCTATGTTACAAAACCTGCAAACGATTAAATCAGACTTCACTAAAACTAAATACCACGAGACAACATAATAGTGCAGCGATGATTTATGACCAGCAGGAGGCGCCAGTGCTCATTCTCCAGCGTCAGTGCGCCCTCTGGAGCTCACGGCACGTTAAAACAGCAATATTAGTCAAATTCAAGTTCGCTTTCCATTAGAATTCATTCAGAAATTGCAAAGACTTCACCTCGTCAAAAATAACAGTACAAAAGTTTAGTCTTAATATAGGCCGTCTAAATTTATACAGGTTAAATCAGCACAGGTGTGGCAGTTCTTCAGGATCACACCCTCTTTACAAAGACTCGTGGAGCTTTATTGTAAACAACACAAAGAAATGTCAATGTGATATATCTAAATCTTTCATCTCCAGCGAACCTGACCAAACAACAGTATTTTTGCTGGTTCAATGAGGCATTGAGCTCCATGTGAGAGATATTATAAAAATGCATGTGTATTGTGAATGGGAAACTGCTAAGGAGGATATTAGGATAAACAAATAACTAGTATTAGAATAAACCTAGCAGTTTCACACTGATAATTTGGTCAAATTCCCAAGAGAAATGTTAAAAATGACTTTTGAGGTCATGTGACGACAACTGATATGTTTGAATGGTTTTGATTACTCATAGGCAGAATACAGTGTATTCTACACCAGTCCTCTATTGCCAGTAACCTTGCTGTGTGTGAGCAGATCTGAAAATTAGCAGTTTCCCGTTTTCCACCCATAACAAAGGAACACAGAACATTCAGTTCCAGCAAACATTTCCCACTGTGAGCAATCTTTCGCTTCTCAATACCTCAAATATTTTTGTCTCCAAATCCGAGGCAGAGAGAGAGAGAGAGAGAGAGAGAGAGAGAGAGAGAGAGAGAGAGAGAGAGAGAGAGAGAGAGAGAGAGAGAGAGAAATAAATGGAGTCCTTATGGCCAATGACCTGATTTACTTTTGGAGTGGGGGATGCGGCAGATCTCCTACTAATTGCGCAGCTGGGAAGAACAGGGGATTTGATGGGGGGAAAAGAGAAAGGAAACCAATTTTGCATATTTCTATGAGGGGGAGACCGGGTGGGATGGAGGTGTCCTGATGTGAGCAGCCGGTTTGACATTGCAAGCAGTTTGGAGGTGAAATCTCGTGGGGATTTTTTTTTTTTAAATGTTCAGATATTTCTGTTATGGTTGATATAAAACATACACATGTCCATTATTATGAATAATAATAATATGTCTGACTCTGAAAGCTTCTGATGTGTTGGACGTGCATGGCGAGCTCCTTTCAATCACATTTTAATTTAGGCAAATGTTCAGAAAATCGGATCAGACCGGATAATATCGCAGCCACCACACAAATTTGTCGACCTGACGACTGCTGATCCTTAAAATAAATATTGGACAGACACAGATACACACAAGCGAACACACACTGCCTTTACCACCCCTTTATTCATGATTTAATACCAAGTAAATATGCTGTGAATAAAATTATTAAAGCTAAAAAAAATGTTGATATTTAAAAAAAAAATCGAGACCCATCACAAAGAGTATTCAACATCTGGATAATAACATGGATTCGTTCTAAAATATAGGCTAAGGCTTTATTAATTAGTTTAATAATAATAGTAATACTGTTTGATATTATTATTATTATTATTATTCATAATAATATGAATTATAATTTTTTATCAAATTATAACTCGCATGCATTCAACCTTCAATACTGCAGCATCCCTCTGTGCCTTTTTCATTTCATTTAGTTGCATTTCCATAAAAAGACAAGCTGACCCTCGAGACGACAATTTACCCTGGATTCGGTTTCCCAGCCCGGGGTTCAGGTGTGAGGCAGAGGGGTAATATGTTACAACTTGCCCCGGTCACAATAATGCATAATAATACATTTAAAATGGCTGCTGATTTCTAAACAAAAACGACTAAAATGTGTTCTTATGATAACAAACAATTATTTCTGGAAAGGTGGAAAAAAGCTTTTTAAGGAGAAATGTTTCTACATTCCTTGAAAGTGAAAAAGATGGAGGCGCGGCCCTCTCGGAAAAATACGCAGTCCTAATGCATATGCATGTATGATAATTGATGTGCGTTTTACATCTCCTATCGACCGTGTCATCAGAGCTTAAGATACATGATAAGATATCTATTGTGAAAATTACATAAAACTCTACATAAACTGTGAGAATTATTAAATAAAAAGAGAACGTGACAAAAATAAGTTTGTTTGCGCCCTCCATATCCCGTTTTTACGCACTTTACGCCCTACTGCACCCTTCCTCCCCCATACAAGAACACACACAAACATACACAAACACACATTAATGCACACTACAGTGCTCTATCACAAACCCACACACACACTAGAAGAAAAACAGAATAATTCTGACCACATCCCCGAATAAATAACATTAAAATATATATTTATTTAAAAATGTTAAAATTCTAAAGCATCCAAAGTCAAGTACTGTATAACCAGGTAAAGCATTCGCATTTGTTCGTGGGCAAATAAAAAGTCATACTTGACGATGCAATATCAAATAAAGAACACTTCAAAACATCCGTTTTGAAAAGTGGTTTTCATCCCAAAATATTTTGCCAGATCATTTTAGGGGGGAAAATATGAGCAAAAACTGAAAACATATCTCCAAGGCTGGAGGGTGAGGAAAGGAGGGGCATGTATGCTGTGAGGTGTCAAAAACAAAATTGTTGAGGAGACATCATGACAGAAATTGATGCGTAAAACTAACTGAATGAGCAAATAAATAACCTTAATTATGATCAAAATAAACCACATCTTCGTTTTCCATTTATACAAATTCAAATGTGCCATATCAAACCCACCATCAGCACAGTCAAACCAGGAATCTGTTGGCTTAGAAAATGGAGGACCACTAATTGCACCAGTGCTAATTGGAAATGAGGCTGCATAAGCCATTCTATTTTTCACATGATCTATGCAGATATATTCACCCTTTACCACATACATATGCTTTTTTATTACAAAATATCAATTATTTTTTTCCCTAAAGGCATAAAACAACATGTAACTAACAACGAACAGACCTATTGAAATGCAAGAAAATTACATTCTTATTCTAGCGCAGTAAAAAAAGTATCAAGAGCAGAAAAAATGACACCTCACTGACCAACTCTACTTTTCCCAACAAGCAACATACAGAAGGCCAAACGTGTATGACAAATGCACACGACCGAAGCAAAAATCTGCTCCCGTTCTACATATTCATAACTCAACAGCATATTCATATCTTGCATACAAATCATGCTATCTCCCCCATCTTTGCGCACGGGAACATGCAGATCCTACAGCCTCATAATCTTCTGTTCGCCGTTAATCGCCGACTACAGAAACAATTTTCCCCGTTTTAAACAACTAAAAACATTTTGAACGAAGTTGTATATTACTTTTAGAGGGAAAGAAACTTCCTAAAATCCAGATATGCGAGCGCACAATAAAATAACATTGAAACTCCTTCCACTGAACTTGGAACGGTGCATTTTTTTTGTGCAAACAAATGACCACTTAATTGAACTGAATACATTTTGCAGTTATTTTCCCACATTGTAAGTCAAAAAAAGCAGCAAAAAATAAATAAACTGACTACGTACCTTCTTGAAAAGAATACAGCAGGAGTAAAGTTACCAGCCACATGCCATAAATAGCAGGTATATTTCTCAGGAATGTTTTGCAATCCCGACGTGTGCACTGTGCAGTATTCGGCCAGGCGAGGCTCCGTGCAGGAGTGGTGACGATGCTCCCCGGCGATCTCTCCAGCCCTAGTCCCGTACTCGTCAGCGCCGAGAAGCGGGGAAGACTTTGGTCCCGCCTCTCGTACCCTCCCCTCCGCGGGACCGTCATCCGAACGGCCCCTCCTTCGGTAGTCTAATGGTACGGCGAGATGGAGAGGTGCTGGTGCGGGGCCAGAGAGAGACGCGGCGAGGACGGCGCGCGGAGTTTTGTTGGTGGGGGTGGGTTGAGTGCATCATAGAGGACAGGACTTAACATGTTGTTGTTGTTGTTGTTGTTGTTGTGAGCGGTCCACGTGGCTGGAGTCAGCCGGGGCATTCTATGGCACTCAATGTAACCATGGCGCACCTGGGAACTAAATGTCTGCTTTTTTTACGCACGGCGGATCACTTTTCGCGATGTCAACGGCTTACCCTTTATCGTCAGAAATCTCGCATTGATTCAACAGCTTAAACCTTGTGTGGTCTCCCAGCCAGACCTGTTTGCTGGTTTTAGACACTTTTCAACAAACCAGGACGGAAAACCAGCATTGGAGACCACTTTAAACCAAGATTCGCAAATCAAACCATGTGGGGATTTTTTTCCGGCAAGACTGAGAGTCATTTTAAAGTAAAGTTCGAGTAAATGTTGCGCGCAAAACGCGTGCGTTCTTTATGTCACCACTCTTTGAGTGGCACGCGTGCGTCCGCACGAGACTCTGTCACGCTTTCTCCATACATTAACGTATGTGAATGAGGGAGAACGCGTGCTGCTGAAATGTCTGAATCGCCGGCATTGTTCCGCGCTCGAAATGAGAGGAATGACATGCGAAGGGCGTATCGTGTATTGTGTCGAGTGGCGGATAATGCTCACAGACCACCCCGGCTTTATCGTCTGGTGACTATAGTGTCTTTCCACACCAGCAAAGTCTGCAAAAAAACCAAATATTTATGTGAATAGATTTTATTTAGCAGTGGAAATTATAACTAGGCTAGACAGCATTATTAAACCCTTATAATTAAGATTAAGCAAACGATTTTGTTTCTCCGATGGAAATCAGAGATACATTTATCTAATAAGAATAAAGCAGTGACGGAAATGTAATATTTTGACAATGCTAGAGTGCATGTCTGGGTTTCAAATTACAGTATAGCACAATGCCTCCCCACTTAAGAAACTTAAGAAATGACAACAGTGTGTAAAGTGATCTATGCGTAATGTCTGCAACCAATGGTTACAGTGTTTGGCTTGATGGTTCTGCCCCAGTGCTCAGGCTTCACACTCCCACACACACTCTCTTCGGGTTATTATTGATCTGTAACATGCTGTGCTGCTATTGATTATAGGCTATGTGCAGCCCTGTCAGAGATTAAACCGATACAGAAATCCATCACACCGACATGTGATTCTACACACGCTGACAGCAACTTATCCTTACCCGGCCCCAGACAATGCTGGGACAGTCAGCAACACACTAGTTCATATCATGTCAGATCATTTCAATGGAATAATCATTAGTGAATTTATGTTCACATAGCAGAATCTTCCACCCCTGATTAAGGGTTTACATTATATGTCAATTATGACTACTCTAGATAATAATATTTTTGCTTTCAACCAATACGAAGATAGTTCACTCTAAAAATACTGGGTTGTTTTAACCCAACTTTGGGTAAAATATGGACAAACCCAACTATTGGGTTAAAAATTTAAATATAAGACTTGGGTTTGTCCACATTTGACCCAAAGTTGGGTTAAAACAACCCAGCCATTTTTAGAGTGTATGAACACATTCAGGGCCGTCACTTCACTCTAAAAAATGCTGGGTTGTTTAAACCCAAAGTTGGGTCAAATATGGACAAACACAACCGTTGCAAGTCTTATCTTTAAATTTTTAACCCAATAGTTGGGTGTGTCCATATTTGACCCAACTTTGGGTTTAAACAACCCAGCATTGTGTAGAGAGTACATTTTAACTTGTTCTACTAACTAGGGATGCAACGACATGACAATTTTGGCCGATACGATAACCGATAATTCTTTATATTTGAAAGCCGATAACAGATATATTGGCAGATAAATCTAAATCCAAATTTTTATATAATTTTTGAGAGCCTGATTATAAACATAAGTTTCTCCATTAAAAGCCATGATTGCACTCTAAAAATGCTGGGGGTTTTTAACCCAACTTTGGGTAAAATATGGACAAACGCAACAATTGGGTTAAATTTAAATATAAGACTTGGGTTTGTCCATATTTGACCCAAAGTTGGGTCAAAACAAAACACTTTTAGAGTGTATGAACACATTCAGGGCCGTCGATACACTCAAAAAAAAAAAAGCTGGGTTGTTTAAACCCAAAGTTGGGTCAAATATGGACAAACCCAACCGTTGCAAGTCTTATCTTTAAAATTCTAACCCAATAGTTGGGTTTGTCCATATTTGACCCAACTTTGGGTTGAAACAATCCGGCATTAATGAATGAGAGCTTGTTGACATTTAGTACGTCTATCGAAATGATGAGACATTACTGAGATGAAATGAAGCTCATTTGCGGTCCTTTTCCTTTAATTGCTTTAAAGGAGACATAATTGAGATTAAGGAGATCTCGTTTGTAGGTTTTAAACCTCACAAACCAGAACATTCGTGTCTAAATCCAATTACAGATTAAATGCTTAAATTGATTCTTTCTTTCTAAAAGTAAAAGCTGACTCAGCACGTCTGTCATCGCACCACTTGGTTTATTGGGATAATGTGTGCCAGTACTCAAGCTGTCAGATATAGTAATCTTTAAAGCCTATAATTTCATATCTAATTTCTGGAAGGCAATCGGCTGCACGTTATCAACATAATCCAGCCATGTAATCGTGTGTGTGAGTGTTTTGTAATTGGTTTGCGCTCGAGATTTGCGAGCGGCTGTATCTTATCAGACTGGAGGTTTAATGGTGCATGAATCACAGCAGTGGCACTGGAAAACACTCTGGAGAAGTCTTGCTGGAGAGAATAGAGTTGGTGTGTGAACCTCACCCTGAGCCGTGACTCACCTGTGAAGGTATCGTGGGTGGATCGAGTCGGAGACGCTCTGTCTACACATTTCTGGACCTCTGATAAAGCTTTTTTCCCTGCTCATGTTGATATGATTATGCATTTGAGATTCAGAATTAGTGTTAAAACAAGGCAGTTTGCAGCAGTTCAGCAGTTGCATGAGTGTGTTTTGTTTTTGGGGCTTTTTCCCGTTAAAAATAAGCATGTAAACAATCTTAATATCTTACACTCTAAAGAATGCTGGGTTGTTTTAACCCAACTTTGGGTCAAATATGGACAAACCCTGCCATTCGGTTAATTTTTGATTCGGTTCAATGTTTTGGTTTGTCCATATATAACCCAAAGTTCCAACCCAAATCTTGGGTTAAAAATGTAATTTAAAATTTTAACCCAACTTTAACTTTCTCTTCAGCTGTAATTTTTTTTATTATTACATTTCTAACCCAACATTCAGAATTTGTCCATATTTAACCCAAATTTGGGTTGAAACAACCCAGAATTTTTTAGAGTGTAAATAAAACAAAGATTAATGGAGCATATTTTACAAGACAATACTGTAAAGTACATTATAATGCATTATATTTTCTGTAACTGACAGATTGCAGATTCTGAAATTGGTTGTTTGTCATGTGTTTTAATGCATTATACTTTCTAAAGGCGTGTTCAATGATTAGATACGAATTATATTGTTTTATAACTATGGTTATAATTATTCCTCAAACCATTATAAGGTGCATTACAAGGCATAATTACTGCATTAAAAAAATGATGCATAAAGGCTTTAGGTAAAGTGCTACCAAGCATATTTAATTTAATGTTAGTTATTTGTGAAATTCACATAAAATCCCCATTTTTTTTACAGAAAAAATAAATAAATAATGGCGGCTATGGTTGCCAAAAAAATTCTGTAAAAATACAGTAAAAATGAATTTAAAACCATCAAATATAAAGCGTCACGCAGGGAATTTGGGGAATGTCAGTTTATGGCTTTTACTCAATTAATAGGTTTTTAATTGTTTCAAAGTAAATCCTAGAAGAAATGTTTTACAGTGTGGCAATCAAATATCAAAAGTCAGAGATCTAAATATGAACGCAAATATTTCTCATTAAATGAGATTCACTGCATGATAACGAGTGACTCATCCGAGTCTCTTTGATTTCTCCTAACGATGAGCAACACGTGAATGGTGGATTGCAAAATGACTTTCAAAACATCTCGGTCTTGATCGTGTGTGGCTGGAGACGACAGTAAACGAATTCCTAACGAAGCAAGTGTGTGGTTATATAACATCGATCCTCTATTGTCCGTCTGATCTGATCTGATCAGCGTCGTCTGCCTGCCTGTGTGTGTGTGTGTGTTTTTAAGAAGTAGTAAAACATTAAGCAACCTCTCGGTCAACTGAGGACAACCACACCTACAGCATGTTATGGTGCCACACTTGAACTGTGTTCATAAACACACTAATATGACACACACCTCATGAAGTGCACAAGAGACTCGACTGAGTTTGCCAGTATGTGTTGTTGAACATGCAAATAGTGGCGAAATAATACGTAAAAAATATATGATTATGCATCACCGTAATGCAAATCAATGTTTTGTGATGTAGCTAAGCGCAAAGATGTATTCATGAGTAAAATAGCATACAAATAATGCCGTTTTAATTTTTTTGCACACTTTTTCACCAATGAATATGAGTTTAAGTATAAATTGCATCACTGAAATGCAAATCTAGTTTTGGTGATGTAACTAAATGCAATGTATTCAATGTGAATCCTTCATATAACCATGTAAAAAGCATCTCACACACACCCATGCAGAGGTCACGTGGCCGTGACTCACTCTAACAATACAACATTATATCTAATGTTCACTTGTTCCCATCCAGTTGCTCATGACTCACTCCGCTCCTCACAATACAGAAGCCCAGGCAAAGAAATATCCGTTCCTCACCTTTGTTGGGGGAACGCTCCTCACAAAAGCGTGTCGAGGAGAGGAACCCGGGCCGGCTGGACTAGTGTTACCACTCGACTCCATCCCTCAGGGTTAAAGCCTCACAATAGACAGATCCAACCGCTGATATCTCCTGCTGCTTACATCTCTTTTCTTGGCAGACTCTCAGGAGATGCAGATCAGGTCTGCACTTTCACCATCTAGGAATAGATTGAATCGAGAGTCAACTAATCTGATCTGAGGAAAATGTTATGCAAACCTACACCTATGATAAAAGTCATTATGAAATAAACAACGACAAGAATAGAAAAAAGACCTAAATTTATTTAATTAGATAAAGAAGAGTTAAATAAATACGACAAGTTAAAATAAATACCACACACACACACACACACACGTATATAAATATTAGTGTACTCAAATCGATTAATCACATCTAAGATATAAGTTTATATACATACTGTATGTATATATATATATATATGTGTGTGTGTGTGTATAAACTTATTTGTAAATAAATATATATATATATGCACATATTTATTTATTTATCTCTATACAGTATAAAAAGTAATTTTTAAAGTATACATACATTAAAAACTTTTATGTTAGATGAGATTAACGATATACTGTTGACACACTGTTTTAGGGCTGTCAAACGATTAATCGCGATTAATCGCATTCAAAATAAAAGTTTGTGTTTACGTAATATATGTGCGCATAGTATGTATAACTATTTTGTATATATAAATACACACACATGCATGTATATATTTCAGAAAAATCTGAAAGTATATACTTTATATTTATATTTATATTTATATGTATATTTATACATAATTAATATTATGTATAAATATAAATATTTGATATATTAAGAACACATTTTTCTTAAATATATA
>JAOTRC010000039.1:28136066-28147328 GCA_027497675.1 Cyprinella lutrensis
TCCTATCAATATGGGCCAACATTTCTAAAGAATGCTTTCAGCACCTTGTTGAATCAATGCCACGTAGAATTAAGGTGAAAGGGGGCCAAATACCGTATTAGTATGGTGTTCCTAATAATCCTTTAGGTGAGTGTATATCCACTTGAGAAATGCATAAATGCATGGTTTCTTGTGGGTAAATATTACAGACTTTGCATACTATGGTTAACCAAAATCATATGTGTGGCATGTTTGGTCCCCTCTATAAACTCAAAAAACGGATGGTTTGCATAGGCTGTTGATCTGCTGATGCTTTCCTATATTCTGCTTCAGGTCTCTTTCTCTTGGTAAACTGTATGTATGTGCATGTTAGAGTAGTTTAAGTGTTTAGTTTAGTTAATAAAATCCTGTTCATGTCTCACATAAAGTTTTCCGTGTCTCAAGCTCATATCTGGAGTCTCTAATCATAGTTCTTGACTACTTGCTCTTAGTAGTACTGTAAAGTAAGAAAGACATTTCCCATACCCCAGAAATGTATTTTCTTAGAATTATTAAAAAAAATTAACACTGAGTGTTCACAGGCCAAACAGGTTAATTGATTGTAGTAAGTAAAATGTATTTTTATAGCATTTTTCACAGATAAACATCACAAAGTGCTTCACAGTAAAATGTAATACAAGAACAATTTAAATATATTCCCCAAAATACAAACAACAAACACTACAAACAACCATAAAAACCCTTGACTGACCAAAAGCCTGCTTGAAGAGCAAAGTCTTCAATTGTTTTTTAAAAGAATCAACTGAGTTTGCACAATGTAAAGCAAGAGGCAAAGCAATCCAGCCTGGGAGTGACTGCCTGGAATGACTGGTCCCCTCTAGTTTTAAAATGAGTATGGGGAACAACTAATAACATCTGATCTAAAGACCTTAGACTCCGGGTAGGATCAGGTCAGTGATGTAGGTAGGGACTTGGCCGTGCAAGGTTCTAAAAGTAAGAACCAGAATTTAAAATGAATTCTATACTGGACTGGTAACCAGTGAAATGACATGTTCTATTTTCTTAACGCGGGTTAAAAGCCTCACAGCAGAGTTCTGAGTGCAACCTGGAGATGATAAAGCTCCTTCTTACTCGAACACGTAAAAACGGGAGGAGATGAACGCATGAATAATCATCTCTAACTCACCTTTAGCCACAGATGATCTTAATTTTGAAATGTTCCTCAGTTGAAAAAAGCAGTTTCTGACTAATTGTTTCGAATGAAGCTCCAATGACATAGTTCATTGACTCAAAGACAACATCTAAGCTCTTGAGGCTCGGCTGGACAGACGAGCCTAAGCGGGCTTTTACACTGGGCTCGTTTGCTGCGGTCCAAGCCCGAGTGCGTTTGTTCCCGGCGCCCCCCGCTGCGTTGGTCTGGTTTCACAACTTGATTTTATCGAACCGTGGTGCATTTGCGTGCATATTACATCATCGCAAACGTGCACAGCGCATGTTGTTGCTGTGTTGCTCTGATTCCACACGCAATACACAAATACACTGCAGACTCACTCTCACTTGTATCCAAGGTAAAAATCATCACCACCATCATCCCTTACAAGTGTTTTTTTTAACTGTATACATCACACTAAGATAAAATGTATGCGCAGGTTACTTTACTTCCTGAACAAGTGCGCGTCCGAATCAGTGTTACTTTCACATTCACGCGAACTGTGGCACAGTTCGAAAGCAACCGAACTCAGACCACCTCTTCCAGGTAGTCTCGGGTTCGGTACCCCAGTGCGCACCCGGGTCCCATGACAGCGTTCACATTAGCGATTTTTCATGCGAACCGTGCCCCGTTCCGAACTAAACTGCCAGTGTGAAAGCCCCCTAACTCTCATTAGAGTATTAGTTGACTCTCTGCTTAATATCTGCTATGTCGTTATTGTGACGCTCCTCAACAGATATTATCCCTTAATACTAAGTAACTACAAGTCAACTTATTCTAACCCTAACCCTGAACTAACTTTCAACTAATACTCAAATTATGTCATATTTCATGTTCAGTATTCTTGGACTTTTATTTTAATATTCTTTAGTGTTGCTGCGCCTTTGTTTCCTTAGTTACCCTTGTTAGTCTCCATAGTGTTTAGTGTTTTTCTTGTTAGCCTGTGTATGTCCATGTTTGAGGTTTTGTTTACACAGAAACGATCTGAAGAGAAAACGCAAAAGTGGCGTTGCGCCATCACTTTTTATTTTGCGTTTAGAGGAGCGTTTTGGTTGAGAAATCTGTGTGCATATGGTGACGCAAAAGTGTGTGAAATTCAATGCAGTATGCACTCCAGGCAGCTAGGTGGCAATGTGAAGCACTGCCACACAACCACACCCAGTCTATACGCCTGTGTACAACCTTCCCTGTCTAGAAAACTTTTGCGTTTTTACCTTTTAGACGGGAACGTGACGGTGGAGTGTTTTTAAGATTTCCACTCTCGAGGGTGATTTCACTTTTTTTGCGTAAGCCCCCAAAACACCGTCGCCGTGTAAATGAAAGGCACATCCGATCAAATATTTTTACGTTTTCAACCGCGAGCTCGTGTAAACAGGGCCTCAGTCCTTGTCTTTACACCTCAACGTAAAGCTGTTGCGTCTCCTTTGTCATCATGTTTGGATAATTGCCGTCGGCTCCTTGTTTAGATTACCTTTGTGTGTTCATGGAATAAAAAATGTTTGCTAAAGATCCTCACCTCTCTTCATCCCCTGCTAATGACTGCTGGTTGACAAGTTACTTGTAGTGGAATGTCTAAAGTGGACCATTGAAATACAACGCATCTAAAGACCCTAATAATCAAAATAAGGAATCCTTAAAAATGTGTAATTATAATAAATGCTACTTGAGCAACAAATCTTCATATTAGAGTGATTTCGGAAGGATAACGTGACACTGAAGAGTGGGGTAATGATCACTGGAATAAATTACATTATATACATTATATGAGACCACAATCAAAAAACAAAATGGAATTTAAATAAATTCCGATGTTAATGCCACAACAGTAACATTAGTGTTATTAAAATAATATCAAATAAAAAACACAAAACAATCAGATCATTGCAATGACTAAATAGTGAGTGTTTTGTAAGGGAAAACTTGTGTTCACTTCCATTAATGCAATTGCTTTCAGATGATGTTTTTTTTCTGCTTTCAGTTGACTGTGAAGAGCATTTGCCTTGATTATGATTCACAGTCTTGTCTAAAATGTTACTGAATGTTACCTAGGCCTACACATTCTCATGAAATGCGGATCTATAGCACGATAACATTGTATTTATCGTGCAATTAATACGTAGAAACGAGTTTTTATGTGCATGTGATATGCACTGTTAACCCATTGGTAAGATTAGTGGTGTGTGTGCATGCTTATTATACGCCATTAAACTGTATAGCCTAATATATGCACGGATGAAGAAAAAAAAATATGTGTGAATTGCACGATGAATAAAAATCGTGTTTTACTGTAGATATGCACTTTCATTTCATCTGATTATATAGTTGAATTTGCTGTTTTGTAAAATCGTAAAAATAAATAGTGCAATAACACTATGAAACAGCAGCGCAGTCTCATCCCAAGACGTCCTATAACTGACGTTTTGGGACGTCTTTTGACCATACGTCAATATTCGCCTTTTTAGGGCCCCCTTAAATGTCGGTAGATGAGGTTATGGTATCCCAACTCTACCCCAGACCTAAACCTACCCCTGAACCTAACCCGTCACCTAACTGACGTTAAAGGTAAAGCGTCAGTTGTATGACGGCCGGGAATCGCCATCTACCGACGTTTAAGGGGGCCATAAAAGGGTGGATATTGACGTATGGTCAAAAGACGTCCCAATACGTCAGTTATATGACTTTTTGGGATGAGAATGTGTTAACCAAACCAAGACATTAACTAATTTATGTAACAAGGCAGAATCTTGTTTAATTGAAGTACTTTACTGACACTGAGTGGATGAATAAATTTGATTAGACTAACACAATACAAACATTTTGATTCAATTAGTTGTGAAGAAGCTACATTGACATATTACAATCATGTTGAATCTACAAATGTATATTGTGTTCATATAAAATATTCAAAGTAGTTCAAGTTTACTTGATTTAATTAGATGCATAATGGGTGCTACGATTAAATCACGTTCATTCAACAATTTTTTTTTTTTAGTGTAGCATGATTGACATAATGTGAGGTCGTACTTATTTTTTAACGTGCAAAAGTTTTGGATGTGAATTTTGGACTCAGTGTGCAAGTGGTCATATAATTGCATTTTAAAATATAGGGATATAACTGGGATTGAGTTTGTTTTTGTTTTTTTTATATAAAGTAGTCCCAACGAACATAGTTCATGCTACATACTCCGATACAGTAGGTGGCGGTTTGCCCCTTCAAAAGTCATGGTTGCATGGTCATACAGCAATGAATTACACCAACAAAAAAAAAAAAAAAAAACAGAGCTACACTATCTTATAGAAACACAGAGATATCAAAAGTTAGCACATAATCTCAACATTAGTAGCAAAATGTTTTTTATACATACTGCATTGCATTCTGGGAGTTTTATACTATCCTGGAACCCAGCACGCATTGCAACAAGAAACTTTTGATTTTCACCATTGTTGAGATTCATACACTGATAATGATGTCTGTGTCTGAATCAAGGAGGAGTGTTAATTTAATTTCTATCTATTTAGTATCAAGACAGATTTTGGAACAAAGGAGTCTCCATATGTGGAGTTGCTCAGTTATGGATTAACAGTGTCAACTGATGTTTTAGCTCTGACCACAGCCTGCAAGATGGATCTCTACAGGTTTCCCTTCGACACCCAAATCTGCAAAATAACACTTCAGTCTACAGTGTATACAGGTACATCTGAAACACATGAATCAGTTTTGACGAATTAAGCCATGTAAAAGTTGACATGGTTCGTTCTTCTAAACTATTTAATTTCAATATAAAATAATACAATTTTAATGTTTGTTCCCACAGTTCAGGAGATTATACTTGGAACAATATCTACTGCAAAAGTGACGACTGTCAAGTCCAAGGAGCAATTTCAGGCCCAGGGAGAGTGGAACTTGATCAGTATAAATAGCACTTTTGCTACCATTAAGGCAGATGTTGGAGAGTCTGAAATAAATCAGCTGATATATCAGGTACAGAGTACTGGGAACATCTAGGGCCAAAATGTGTGCCAAAGTGAATTATTTAATTTTTTTACTCTTAAAAAGGCAGGGGTATCAAATATCTTATAAATTAAGAGACAAATTGGAGAGACAGTTACAACAAATTGTAAACACATTGGCTATACTAAAACTAAAATAACAAGACTAAAAACAAAATATCACAATGACAATGATAATTTTCCGTCATTAAAAACGGAAAAGGTTGGTACATTTTGCAAATGGAATCCAGCTAAATGGATGAGACATCAATGAATTAAGATACGCTGAAAATGCGTCAGGGTCTATTTGTCTGTGTGTGTGTATATATACGGTATCATTTGTGTGTGTGTGTTCATTTAATTATCTAGGTTACGGCAAGTCACTGTCTTAATGAGTCATCCAGTCATTAATTTAGCACAAACAGCTGATTTGTTCAGGAAAAGCAAGTGTCTGGCTGTGTCTGAAATCTCCCCCTATACCCTTAAATAGAGCACTATTTGAGGGGACAGCCATTTGTGGTGGTCCGAAATCATAGTGGACTGCTCTCATTAAATTCCACAATGCACTGCAATAAAATGTACAACAGGCTGTCTTCCAGTCCAAAATTATCATGCTCTTCACTCGCTACCTTTTTTCTTCAATAATAAAGAGAAGTTCACAAGTGTGTGTCCAAAAGTGGACTGGAACGCTGACGTACAGTACACTCAATGTCTATCAGAATACCCATAATGCAATATGAGAGTCATGGACCGAATGAATTTCCGCGTTTGAACAGAAGATGGCGTCCACAGCAGTACAGGCTACAGTGTAATATCAGCTATAAATTCCTATTTCATTGATTATTAAATTGTTAAATCAATGTTTACACATGATAATTTCCATGACAGAGTTCAAGATACTTTCATTAATACACAGCAACATCACCAGTGTTAATTTAACTCTTAGAGTGATTGATATGCAGTGTACGTACGTTGTGTAAATATCAGACATCCCAAGCCTCCCGGAAGCTCCAGGAGTCTCCCGCAGATTGATAGCGGCTCCCTGATCCTGCAAATTAGTTCAAATCTCCCGGAATCTAGAGCGAGCGAGCAAGAACACATAAAAAACACATAATGTGTTTCAAACCGTGCATTCTTCACTCCACAAGCCACAATATCTGAGTTTACAAGTGACTTACCTCTTCGAGACGAGCGGCTCTCCAGTGTTGGTGTGACGGCGGTACCCAGCAAGTCTTCACTTTGCCCCGCGGTCTGTGTGCGGTCTGCCGGACTCGGTGATTTCTCCCTGGTCGCCTCAGCGCTGTAGAGCTTCCTCTCCTGAAAGAGCTACACGGTGCACGTCTTTTCAAAGATGTCTCGCCCGTATTTTTCTGGTTGCGGTCGATATCTGTCATCTTCTGGTGGGCGCAAGTGTTGTTTTGTGTGTCTGGGCTTTGAGCATGCAAAAGCAGCACTCCTGGATGACTCATGTTCCTTTTGTGGGGATGACCATCGCTACACTGAGATCCAGACTCAATGATCTGAAAGCCCCCGTATCCACCACCCGTTCTGCTGCCTCTAATAGGGCTAGTAGTTCAGCTGGGGGACCAGGTGATCTGAGGGTTACGGTGTGGAGCGATCTGATGACACGTCCTCGGACCATGCCCCCCTCTCCAATGTTGCAACCCGCAAGTGCCGCGGTGATTCAGGCAGGGCTTTCTTCGGAGGTCCTGGTGTTTCATTCGGCCTTCCAGAGGAGGACGCTATGTCGATCGCGGCATCACAAGGCGAGCAGGAGTCATTGGGAAGTGATGATGCGGCTGCGTTGCCTCCCTCAGGGGTCCCAGCGTTGTCCGTATCGGATCCCGAAATGACTGCTATGTTGTCCCGGGCAGCCGCGAGCATCGGGCTAGAGTGGAATCCTCCGCCCTGCCCCGTTCGCTCGCGGTTGGACGATTGGTTTTTGGGTGCGGCTGCCGCTGCAAAGCCTCAGCCGACCCCAATTCCTTTCTTCCCGGAACTACATGAAGAGTTGACAAAGTCATGGAAGGCTCCTTTGACCTCCTGTGAACGTTCGTTGGCTTTCTCCGCCTTTCCCCCCCCTCGACGGCGCAGCTGCCCGTGGGTACACTGGGGTCCCTGCGGTGGAGCGCTCTGTTGCGATGCAACTGTGTCCGCAGAGCGCGTCCTCTCGTGGTGATCCTAAGCACCCGTCCAAGGCCTGTAGGTTCTCGTCATCTATGGTGGCGAGGTCTTATAGAGCTGCAGGACAGGCGGCTGCTGCCATGCATGCGATGAGCACCTTACAGGTCTACCAGGCCCAGCTGCTCAGAGATATGCACGAGGGCGGGACTGATCCGCGGACGTTTGATGAACTGCGTGCCGCCACTGACCTCGCTCTCCGGGCGATGAAAGTGGCCGCGCGCTCCCTGGGTCAGGTGATGTCCACTAACGTGGTCCAGGAACCTCACCTTTGGCTAAACCTGGACGATATGCGGGACGCTGAGCGGACTCGTCTGCTTGACGGCCCCATATCCCAGGCCGGCCTCTTCGGCGGTGCGGTTGAGGACTTTGCCCAGCAGTTCTCAACCGCCCAGAAGCAGTCTGAGGCGATTAAACACATTCTGCCCCGACGGCCAGCTGCTGCCTCCACCCAGCCGTCGGCACAGACGCCTCAGCCTGCTCGCCGCCGAGGTCGTCCTCCTGTGGTTCCCCCCCCCCTCCCGCACGTCCCCAGCAGCAGCCTTCACCTAGACTGCATCATGGAGGAAACCGCAGGAAGGCGTCACAGCCCCCTCAGCCCCGGCGCCCCGCTAAACGCCAGGCTAAGCGGCGGTCCTGAGACGGGCTGCTCAGGAGGTGGTAGCAGGCCCCCTCCTTCCCCCGGTGGAGGGCCGGGGGAGAATCTTTTGTTCCACCGCTCACCCACTAGTGGGCGGTACCCCAATGTGGTTAAAGAAAGAATTGACACCATCACTGAGCACACAGAGCCGGATGGCAGTGTGCGACGCCCCCGTGCCTCGCCACTCTCATCCTCCTCTGTCCCTGAGGGTGCCGTCTCCGGACCACACCACTCTCATCCCCCTCTATCGCCAGACCCCTGGCAGAGCGCTGGTCCTTCCCTGGTCTCCTCTGTCAGGGCGCGGAGTTTGACGCACACGCGCGGGGTCGCTACGCCACCCTCGCCTGTGCCAATTTCTCCGCCCCGCTGCCCCTGCGGGGAACGCCTGTGGCCAGGATGATTCCACTGGATCAGTTTTTGGGGGCTTGGTTAGAGCTCCCCAATCTGTCCCATTGGGTCGCCCGGACTATCAGGATCGGCTATGCGATTCAGTTCGCACGGTCTCCCCGCTTCAGGGGAGTCCGCTTTACGGTGGTCGGTGGCAATGCCCCGATCATGAGAGCGGAGGTTGCCACCCTGCTGGCGAAGGGTGCAATCGAGGCCGTCCCTCCAGCCGAGATGAAGTCAGGGTTTTACAGCCCCTACTTCATTGTTCCCAAGAAAACCGGTGGGTTACGGCCGATCCTGGACTTGTGCGTTTTGAACCGCACCCTTCATCGGCTGCCGTTCAAGATGCTCACGGCCAAACGCATTTTCGAATGTGTTCGGCCCCAGGATTGGTTTGCAGCGATAGACCTGAAGGACGCCTACTTTCATGTCTCCATTTTACCTCGACACAGACCGTTTCTTCGGTTTGCTTTCGAGGGGCAGGCACATCAGTACGCGGTTCTCCCATTTGGGCTGGCTTTGTCTCCTCGCATCTTTACGGAGATTGTCAAGGCAGCCCTTGTTCCCCTTCGCGAACAAGGGGTTCGCTTCCTGAATTATCTCGACGACTGGCTAATCCTAGCACACTCTCGAGATCAGGTCTGCGAACACAGGGACCTTGTGCTCCGGCACCTAGCCCGTCTGGGCCTTCCGGTCAACTGGGAGAAGAACAAACTTTGCCCCGTGCAGAGGATCTCTTTTCTCGGTATGGAGATAGACTCGGTCGCCATGTCCGCGCAGCTTATGACCGAGTGCGCACACTCACTGCTGGCTTGTCTCCGACAGTTCGAAGGCAAGAGTGCGGTCCCACTGAAACTTTTTCAGAGGCTCCTGGGGCATATGGCATCCACAGCCGCGGCAACGCCACTCTGATTGTTTCATATGAGACCGCTTCAGCTGTGGCTTCGCGATCGAGTCCCGAGGTGGGCATGGCACCACGGTACGCTCAGAGTTCCAGTGACTCCGAACTGCCGTCAGACCTTTACCCCGTAGAGGAACCTCAGCTTCTTATGGGCCGGTGTTCCCCTAGAGCGAGTTTCCAGGCATGTTGTTGTCTCCACAGATGCCTCTGCCACGGGTTGGGGCGCCATGTACAATGGGCATGCAGCCGCGGGCTCCTGGACAGGACCCCAGCGCCTCATGCATGTCAATTGCCTCGAGTTGCTGGCAGTATGCCTTGCCCTGCACCACTTCCGTGTGTTGCTCAAGGGTCAACACGTACTAGTCCGTTCAGACAATACCGTGACAGTCGCGTACATCAAACACCAGGGGGGTCTACGCTCTCGCCGTATGTCGTAACTCGCACGCCACCTCATCTTATGGAGTCAGAAGCACCTGTGGTCCCTTCATGCTGTCCACATTCCAGGAGTTCGAACTGTGCAGCCGAAGAGCTGTCACAGCTCCATCCGGTCTCTGGCGAATGACGACTCCATCCCCAGTCGGTCCAGCTGATTTGGGACCAGTTCAGGGATGCACAGGTAGATCTGTTTGCCTCCCACGACTCATCCCATTGCGCCCTGTTTTACTCACTGACCGAGAGCACGCTCGGCACAGACGCACTGGCGCACAGCTGGCTGCGGGACCTACGCAAATATGCGTTTCCCCCAGTTAGCCTTCTCGCACGTACTCTGTGCAAGATCAAGGAGGACGAGGAGCAGGTAATTTTGGTCGCCCCATACTGGCCACCAAGACCTGGTTCTCTGAACTGATACTCCTCGCGACAGCACCTCCTTGGCCAATCCCTCTGAAGAAGGACCTCCTTTCTCGGGGATGGGGCACCCTGTGGCACCCTCGCCCTGATCTTTGGAAACTACATGTGTGGCTACTGGACGGGTCGAGGCAGGTTTAAGTACCCTACCAACTGCGGTGGCGGCTACTATCACTTCCGCTAGAGCGTCGTCCACGAGACACGTTTATGCGTTGAAGTGGAACCTCTTTGTCAACTGGTGTTCTTCTCGCCGAGAAGACCCCCGGAGATGCTCGATCAGTGTCGTGCTTTCCTTCCTGCAGGAAGGGTTGGAGCGAAGGCTGTCTCCCTCCACCCTGAAGGTGTATGTGGCCGCCATTGCCGCATTTCACACTGCAGTTGAAGGTAAGTCTCTGGGGAAGCACAACCTGATCATCAGGTTCCTGAGAGAAGCGAGGAAACTGAATCCTCCTCGCCCTCCTCTCGTACCCGTCTCGTACCGCTTAAGACAACGCTCCTGGTTGCATTGGCCTCCATCAAAATGGTAGGGGACCTGCACTCATTCTCCGTTGACGAAGCGTGCCTGGAATTCGGGCCGGCCTACTCTCACGTGATCCTGAGACCCCGGCCTGGTTATGTGCCCAAGGTTCCTACCACTCCCTTCCGGGACCAGGTGGTGCAAGCCCTGCAAGCCCTGCCCCCGGAGGAGGCAGACCCAGCCTTGGCACTGCTCTGTCCAGTACGCGCCCTCTGTGTTTACGTAGATGGAATGCATTGTTTCAGGACCTTTGTCTGTTATGATATCTTTGTCTGTTATGGTGGGAGCCAGAAGGGAAGGGCTCTCTCGAAGCAGAGGTTGTCTCACTGGATTGTGGACACCATTGCTTTGGCTTACCAGCAGCAAGGTCAACCGTGCCCCCTTGGTGTGACAGCACACTCCACCTGGAGTGTGGCTTCCTCTTGGGCTCTAACGCATGGCGCCTCGCTAGCAGACATCTGCAGAGCTGCAGGCTGGGCGATGCCCAACACATTCCCTAGACTCTGTAATCTCTGAGTGGAGCCTGTGTCCACTCTAGCCCCTTTTCCACCAAAGCATTTTGAGAGCCGGTTCGGAGCCGGTGCCTGCGCGTGAACCAGTTCTTTGTGTTT
>JAOTRC010000039.1:28320198-28331802 GCA_027497675.1 Cyprinella lutrensis
AACCGTAACTATGCGCGGGAGGTCTGTCAAGCTTTCGAACGAGGGAACATGCTGAAGCATTGTGCGTATGGATTGTGAAAAACTGATACCGGTATACTAAAAGTTTGGACGGGGGAGAGGAATTGTTTTCCGTTTTAGATGAAAACTAAATACAAACAATACACTAAAAACACTGCAAAAAGAAATTCTAGGAGATTCTCTCATAAACAAAGACTCGAATCTGAACCTCCATGACGAACGGAGACCGAGTTTGGGGAGATCGGCGGCGGGGGGTTGTTTTGCCTGTTGTTTTAATGTTTGTTGACATTGTTTGCAGGGGTTGAGAGGACGACTCATTTCCCATCATCCTCTCCTCCCCCATGATGGAGGGGCGACAGCTGAGAACATGACACGGCGAGAGCAAGAACGACGAGGATCAAACAGGCTTCGCAAACACTGGGATTATAACGACAGCGACACGTGTGCAGAAACACTCGCCGATCTCTGCTGAACCCCAACACCAAACGCTGGATATTTACCATGTTAAAAGCCATTTTGCGACTCGAAAGTCGAATACACATCATATCAGTTCCAGTAGTATCAGTCATAGTATAAAAAAGTAAATGGTTTTAAAGTGCCTACCGAACTGACTGCTGGGTAAAGCTGGGCCTCGGCTCTTCCCGTTTGCCATCTGATGAGGGAACATCTACCGAAGAGAGAAGATATCATTTCAAAACACACACCACAGCTTTAAAAACACCTCAAATGCTTATGTGGATCAGTAATAGTTGACAAATAACTTTATTTCTAGGTTTTAGGTTTGAAATTAAGTGTAAAAATCATCTTTTGTCGTGCATTGCGACTTTTAAAACTTTGCATTCACAAACCGCTCTAATACACACTGCATGAAAGGTAACATTAGAAAAAGATAGGATTTTTAAGGCTATCATTATCGGCCTGATAAAAAAAATTTGCCCGATATATATTACAGCCGATAACTGTATTATTTCCTTCAGATGTGCACTGTTCAAGATTATGGTTTTGAAATGCTTGAAATATTATTGGACTCACTTTAAAAAAGGAAAATACAGGCAAGTCTGTCATATCGGCTAAATAAAAGTATAATGAGAACATCGTAATTGTGTGTTTGGGATGGGGCTTTTAATGGTAAGACTTTTGTTTTTGTAATCAGGCTCTCAAAAAAGAAAAAATTCTGATTTATCGGCCGATATATCGGTTATCGGCTTTCAAATATAAATTTTCCTCATATTATAAATTTTCCTCATTTCTTCATTTATAATCAGGTTCTCAGAAAATAAATAAAAATTATGATGTATCGGCCGATATATCGGTTATCGGCTTTCAAATATAAACAATTATCGGTTTTGTCCAAATGTGTCATATCGGTGCCTTTCTAAAAAAAGCATAATAATCACTCCGCTTGACATTTCATGTCGACTCGCCAAAAAGGATCTCAAAAAATAAATAAAAATTCTGATTTATCGGCCAATATATCGGTTATCAGCTTTCAAATCTAAATAATTATCGGTTTTGTCATAATGTTTCATATCGGTGCCTCCCTAAAAAAAGCATAATAAATCACTACGCTTGACATTTCATGTCGACTCGCCAAAAAGGATCTCAAAAAATAAATAAAAATTCTGATTTATCGGACAATATATCGGTTATCAGCTTTCAAATCTAAATAATTATCGGTTTTGTCCAAACGTTTAATATCGGTGCCTCCCTAAAAAAAGCATAATAAATCACTACGCTTGACATTTCATGTCGACTCGCAAAAAAGGATCTAAAAAATAAATAAAAATTCCGATTTATCTGCCGATATATCGGTTATCGGCTTTCAAATATAAACAATTATCGGTTTTGCCCAAATGTGTCATATCGGTGCCTCCCTAGAAAAAGCATAATAAATCACTCCGCTTGACATTTCATGTTGACTCGCGAAAAAGGATCTAAAAAAATAAATAAAAATTCTGATTTATAGGCCAATATATTGGTTATCGGCTTTCAAATATAAATTTTCCTCATTTTATAAATTATCCTCATTTCTTTATTTGTAATCAGGTTCTCAAAAAATAAATAAAAATTCTGATTTATCGGCCGATATATCGGTTATTGGCTTTCATTTCATGTCAACTCGCCAAAAAGGATCTCAAAAAATAAATAAAAATTCTGATTTATCGGCCAATATATCGGTTATCGGCTTTCAAATATAAACAATTATCGGTTTTGTCCAAATGTCATATCGGTGCCTCCCTAGGAAAAAGCATAATAATCACTCCGCTTGACATTTCATGTCGACTCGCCAAAAAGGATCTCAAAAAATGAATAAAAATTTTGATTTATCGGTTTATAAATATAAATAATTATCGGTTTTGTCCAAATGTGTCATATCGGTGCCTCCCGACTAGAAAAAGCATAATAATCACTCCGCTTGACATTTGATGTCGACTCACCAATAATAACATTTATTATTAACAACAGAACAGTGAATTAACTTACAATACTGAAATCCAACAGGTCGTTCAGCTCCAGGTCGGTTCCCACCGTAGCCATCCTGATCCTGCGTGCTCTTGATCTGCTTCTCTTTCTCGGCTCAAACTGGTTTATGATCCTGCGAGGGAAGGAGATGCATAATGTACAAGTGTGCTTTCAGATCATCGATGAACCTCAGGTTAAGCGTATCTAGGCCTAGTAATCAAATCTGACATGCATCATGCGGACGATACAAAATAATCCGGCCGCGGAGCTACACAACATTAGAGATGTGGTGTTTTCCCAGAATGCACCACATATGAGCTCAGTCAACCACCAAGAGAGACCACCAGCGTTACTACCCACCCACAGTTACACACACCTAAAGTACGGGAACTTGTTAGTTGCACAAACAACTATGATTCCTGGAATGAAACACTGCCATAGCATGAAATATGGATGTTTATTTGCATTAATGGAACAATAATAGATATTGGGACTATAAGCTCTAATATGCATTATATTTTTCAAATGAACGATGCATATATTTTGCTTTTTATACAAAACTGCAATATAATTTTGGCAGCTTTCAGAAGACAAATGTCACGTCGACTTCGCCCGTTAAAAAAGGAAGTGCTGTGATTTTACACTTTTTTCTTAATTCATGAAACCAACTCATTAAACATCAGCACTGCATCACACAGACACAAGAAAAGTGAGAAGCTTTATCCAAAAATACGATCATCATCATCATGCGCCAATAACACCTTCACTGGAATCATAATCAGCACCTCCATGATCAACAGGTGGAGGACCGCCAAACATCAGCACTAAACACTGCAATTCTTGCTTTACTTTCTCATATTGGATGCAATTTAATGTTTATCAAAGGAATATCATAAAGTGCATTATGTAATATGATTATACTGTGATTTTAGGACATGCACAAACATTTGTCTCTTCTGCTCATTAACGAGGCATTTAAATTTGATGAAAAATACAGTAAAAATTGTGAAATATTTTTACAATTTAAAATAGCGATTTTCTATGTTGAATATACTGTAAAATGTAATTTATTTTTGTGGGTCAAAGCTGAATTTTTAGCATCACGTGATTATTCTAATATGCTGCTAATGATTCAATGTTTTAAACAGTTAATATTTTTTGTAAAAATCGACATTCACTTCCAAGATCAACTGATGAACAGAAAGTTCAAAAGAACAACATTTATTGAAAATGATTTTACTGTAATTTCTGATCCAGTTAATAAAAAATATTAATTCCTTTTTAAGAGCCTAAACTTTAACAGTAGTGAAAAATCACATTTTTCAGGGCAAATAACATTGCAAAAACATGTTTTAATGCAACATACATTACTGTTAATATCATATAGGCTATATATTTCAAAACAGCATCATGTTTTCTGTGTGCATGCATGGCTTTTTTCACATGCATGTTACATGGCACAAGTGTTATGATTTTATTTTAAGCACTATGAAGCGTTGTTTAGGTCATATGTGGTGATAATGACATCTTTAAAGAACCTTTGAAGTAAACACCAAATCACCACTCAATAGCACTAAAAAAAACAATACATGTGAAAGTACAACTGTATTGCTTTAGGGCAAAGCTTTAATCTTCTCGAACACGTGCAACCGCAGTATTATACCGACATCAAAAAGATCAAATATGATCCATACGTCTCAATAGCAGAATGATCAGCAACAGGCCGAATCACATGAAGGCTTTTCAGGCCACGTTCACCCTAAATGGTGAACAAGACACCCCCCCTCCCCTTCCCCAACCTCTCCAACACAAAGAAACACACGGTCCTCGACACAAAGTTTGAAAACTACACAAGAAGAAGTATAAGCACTCTTTATGGGAGAATACAGCAAATAAAAGCATGTAAACACCGATTAAGATATCCTACACAGGAAAAGGTGGGAAAGCTATTCCCAAAAATGCAATAAGGAAAAGTTGTTTCCCAAGAAAAGTCAAATAAACACACCAGGACACAAGACGACCAGCAAAATAAGAAGAAACTCAACACACAACAAATCGAGTTCAACGTAAATACGTCAAATCAACTTCACAGATGACTTTATTTAAACTTTCATCTGTTATAACCATTAAAATTACCCAAATTGGAGCAAATATACAAGTGAAACAGGCGTAAGATTCACTATAAAGTTGTAAACACACATTTACCGTGGTAAAAGGGAGCAATAAATGGTGTTTTAAACTTGACATTGTTGGCAGTATTGAACAAAGAAGCCGTTTCCTCTGGACTCGAACCCCACACACACACACACACACCAAAGCTCTTAGACAAAACACTTCACACACGTTCACAATGCAACAAAAGTTCGATAATTACAACAGGCGCGTTAAAGTCAAAATGGTGCACATTTGCGCGTATAAAACGTGATTAACGTGGCAAATATTTACCGTTTCTCCCGTCACACGCGCGGCATCCAGCGGGAGAGAAACGCGCTTCAGCCTGAGAGGAAAAACAGAAAAGTTGGGGGACAAAATTTCCCCCCTCCGTGTCTCAGGTCCCGCAAAAACACGGTGCAAAACGGGTCGTATTTCCCGGGAAACGCGAACAATCCGCGTCAAGAGTTGTTACAATGTAACTGCGCTCAAATACAACTCTGACTAAAGTTCTATTCTAATTCTTTTCAGCGCTACAAATGTAACATCTCATCTTCCGAGGAGACATTTTAGCACCGTCCACATTGTCAGCCCCGATAGTGTATCCCTCCGCGCGGAGGGGAGACGTTATAGCGGTGTCCGATTTCAAACGCCCAGAAAACTAGGACTGTGTGGATTACGCGATTACTTTGATATTTACTACACACGCGGCACAATTAAAATACGTAACACAACGGAGAGCAATATATCGAAGTTTATCGCAATATGAGCAGGAATTTGCTGTAAATTGTGCCGTACTAGACTAACGCGCGGAATGAGACGACGCACTGTTGAAGACGGACTGAGAAACAGTGCGAGATGGAACGATAGACCCACCTAGCCGACCAATAGGAAGCCAGGAACGCTTGATTGACACATTCAATGGCCAACGAGAGCACTTTTTAACACTAAAGCCAAACCTCTCTTCCCTGCACACCCTACCAAGGTTTTAAAATAATGGCAACAGGAAGCCATGGAATACTGTGTATTTTTGGTTTAACAAAAAACGTATGCCGCTATAATTCAGTCGTAGAAACGAGATCGCAGATGCTTGGTTAGTTACGAAAATCGTTCGAAACAAAGCTAAATATTGCAGAACGATTTTAAAATAAAGCACTAATAAAAGTACCATGGTATTACTTGGAATATTTAATATGGTAATCAGTCAAAACTATGTTATGATACGTGGAATTATAATCATCCGATATGATCTCTGATCGCAACAGTACAGTATTGTGAGACTGACTGCAAACTCGTAAAATTAACTATTTAACTGCACCCATATTTGGACTATATTCAGAATAAAACATTCATACTGACAAAAAGTAGGACTTTTTTTGCACTGTATTAGCCTATTCTTTGGGTCACTATGGAGATCTAACACATTACGCATTGATATGCAAAAGCAACTTGTTTCTTTTTTCACCTTGAGTTTGTAAAAACAGCATGTAGGTGTGAGCACTTCCTAAATCCATCTTAGATTTGGAGAGCAAACACCTCGGATAATCTAAAACTGAATGAGCCATAATCAGGATTGGAGCGAAGCAAATGGCTAAAGGTGTGAGAAGGGCTTTCAGGGCCAGTAAAGCGGAGGAAGAGACAACATTTGGTGTTGTGGTGGGAAAACAGAAGCTGTGCCCCCGTGTGCATCTCAGCCCTTTAACTGGTGTTTTTCTTTTGAGGTCACTGTGGTACAGAAACCACACCAGGGGAGAGATTAATATGAACAGCGACCTGATGATTCATATGTGTAATATATATCTGCCCTCGGGTGTTGACATTGAAACTATGGCATTTTCTAATGAAAATCATGTAAACCCTGACATTAAAGTCTAAACATGAAATCCAAATTGACCCTGTTTGCTTTCTTGATTCATGTACTCTGTTGTGATTGTGAAGGATTCGGCAGTGCACGTCGATACAAAGAATGCACAAAATATCATTTTTCATGGTTTTATAGTTTTTAAGAAATAAAAACAAACCGTCGATTAAGAAATACTGTAAAGATTATATGATCAATACGTTATGAAAACAGTTAACACATCAAAATAAGTTAAGTCAGTTTAATTTAAGTTGAACTGACTTAAACATCCAAGTTTATTGTACTTAAATAATCATTTTATCCCTAAAAACTCATTTTTGATCACCAAAATTACACATTTACGTGTTTTTTCCGAGTCATGCCTTAAAATATCTTAAATGTAACTCGACACCCTTGCCTCATTTAGTATGCGTGAAGCATGAATATGCTAATTAGCCCCGCCTCCACTCACTTACTGAGGTAAACGCTGCACAATGGTTTCGCTCATTACAATATCAGACACATAATGGTAATTAATATGATTAGACTACTTGACTATGTTATCAAACAGCTAATAATGTGTTGCTAATGTTACGCAAACCATGTTCTGGCTCATAACATTGTGATCAATAAGTCATGACAACATGTTTTGACATTGCTTTAAGCAACTTTTTTTGTAAGGTACACAAGATTCAACCTCTTTTTGACCTAAGTCATTTAAAAGTCCACTTGTAGTCAATAATTGTATCCCTTAAAACTCATCTTTAATCACCAAAATTACATAATTACCTGTTTTTTCCCCTTGAAAAAATGTCTTCATGCCTTAAAATAGCTTGAATGTAACTCGACATCCTTGCCTCATTTAGTATGTGTGGTTCTATGAATATGCAAATGAGCCCCGCCTCCACCACTCACTCTATATACATACATACATATATATATACATGCATGAAGACAAAAATGATGCTTTATATGTACAGACAGATATATGATAATACAAAATGTCATAACTTTCCTTTTCATCTGATGTCAATCTCGGCCAACTACAGTCAGCTATTTATATAGACACATTCAAATCAAGTTTCTTTCTCATTGAATATCCTGATTCACTCATAAATGCATCATATTATGAATGCTTCACATCACCGGCTAAATGCCAGATAATGTTACAAATCGGTGAATATTACATTATGGTTTAAAATGACCTAATTCACCAACATTCAGGTCATAATTATATCTCTCCCCTTTATAAACTTCCGTATAACACAGTAAATGAAGCATGTCTGGTCCGATTATGGAGGTTTAGTGTTGTATTTATGAAAGGACCAGACGAGACCAGCAACATCATGACAGAGAAACACTAATCCACTGGAAACACAAACACGGACGGGTAAAGGGAGCATGTCAATCAGTTTAACCCCGCCATGAATAGAGCCGTGTGTGAGTTTTAACCCCTGTGTGGGGGTGCACTAACTTCTCCATCATGTTGTCTTCTTCACCAGCAACCAGACAATCCACAATCCTTTGTTTCAGGGATCCGGTATAGCTGAAATAATAAAATTAAATTATTCTGAATAATAATTACAAATTGAGCCTTTCACATTTACAGGTTTCTCAGAAATCGTCAGGTAAACTTCTATAGCTGTGAATTAGAGACTACGTTAAAAAATGTTTTTTGTTTGTTCCCATTTACTCAAATAGCAAAAGAAATGAATAGTGTTTTCATAACTTTCAAAATAACTTTCACAACAATTGATAACGGCAGTGTTTAACTCATTTTTTTTTTGTAATTTCATACAAAGTTAATATAATAGGCTCGTAAGTATAGTGTCATGAATGTAGATTTTTTTAAAAAAAGAAAATATAAAAACTTTGCAGGATTTACAATTGCAGATGACCATTAAAACGCGTCGTCAGTCTGTGAAAAATGTTTCTATTTTTATTTATTTAATTTTTTTTATATAGAATTATACCATGCTAAAAATATAAAATTCATTGTTCTTTTACAATAAATTTCTCATAATTTATAAAGAAAATCTGAGTGTTTTTTTGCCCATGCAAAAGTTACTATTATAGTTTTTATTTTAAAAAAAAGTTTTTCTGTTAATAATTTTTCCCGCTTTCATTTTAATTTTAGTTAAAATTGTTGAAATTTTTGTTATGTATTTGTCATTTTTATTTTTTGTGTCTTTTATTAGTATTGTCAAATCGATATAAATATAAATATATATAAATGTATATGAACACACACACACACACACACACACACATATATATATATATATATATATATTCACATACATATGTGTTGTCACATCGATTAATCATCATGATTATAAACAAACTTTTAAGTTAGAAGTGATTAATCAATTTGATAGCACTCGTTGATATAGTTCTTATTAATGTATCAGTTGTAGGCTAATTATTTAGTGCATCAAAAAAAAAAAATAGAAATATTTGCATTGTGATCTATTCCTGAAAAAAAAAAAAGTTTAAGTTTGGTCTATTTTATTTGATTAACGTTTAACTATAATATCCCTGCAACAACAAATTTTTTGTTGTTGTTTTGGGGCGAATATACGGTATGCTTCACATTTCACATCTGACACACTGATAGCAGAGCTAAATGATGTGCAGGCCAAAGCAAACACTCTTCACGAATAACATCGCTGCTTTTGCACGGCTTGATCTTGAGCTCAGTGAGGATGAGTGTTGATGTTTACAGTCACAGAAGCGCTTCACACACACACACACACACACACACACCCTCACCTGAGCTCGGCGGTCCGCGCGTGACTCGCTGCTCTATTGAGTCGATGGGCCCGTGAATGCGCAGGCCTGAATGCAGGGCCAGCTGTGTCTGGCATCGAGTGCATTCATCTCGGGGTTTGGAGAGCATCGAGCAGGATTAGCTAACTGAAAGCATCCGCCAAAACCAACGAAACCATGGCAACCGGAACCTCGCACAACCGACACGCTCGAGACAAGAGATGCGCTGAACGCTAGAACAGATAAGAGTCAAAACACACATGATGATGATGATGATGATGATGATGATGATGAGAAAGTAGGGCCTATGATATTTTGAGACGGACCGTGGAAGCTCTTCAGGACATGAACATGCCCAATTAAAGGGGCTTGATGTAAGAATCATTATGTATTAATCGCTGTTTAATTGCCACCATGTGAACAACAGGCTAGCTTGTAACGAAACTCCACATTCTCCGACTTTATGAAAGCCGTTAGAGAAGGACTCGGGGCGTTTTTGCCGGGAAAATCAAAAGCATGTGACGATTACACGCGATCCTGAGAACATCCCGTTCTGATACATCATTGCTTATACGTTCAACTTAAGGTTAAAGAGCCATTCTGTAATGTCAATGTGTCATGCAATAAGAGTTACATTTTAACTCTGAAAAAGTGTTAAAAATTCAACCCCAAGAGCAGAGTTATTTTAACTCCGCGCAGGAGTCTATTTGATGGTCACGCATGTAGCTACACTCAAGATTGAGTTGATTTTAACTAACAGGGAGTTAATTCCAAAAACCAGAATTTGCTGTGTTAAATTTCACGTGTAAAGCAGTAGGCAGGGGCGGCCTTTTCAATTGAAACAGGCCCCGCCCTCCAAGTAAAATCGCGTTCATTTTCTCCGTTGGAAACTGATTTTCAGCCATAATGTCTAAACCATTCGAGATAGATTGACTATGAGGTTTTGAAACGAAAGTTTCTGCTCCTATAAAAGGCACAAGGTATGAAATCAACCTTGTTATTTGCGATCTTCTGGAGAAATTCTATACTACCCACAATTCTAAGCAAAACACTGATCGAACTCGCGGTTACCATGGCGCCAATTACCACCATGGCGACAATTACCACCCTGCAAACGGCTAAAGCGATCTGAAGTATAATATTTGTTATTCATGTATTTTTTCCCGTTTGATTAAAACGTTATTTTGAGCAGGAACAATTTTTACGTTTATATTTTGTTGTGGCAATGAAAAACGAAAGATATCGGTCAACAAAAGAAAAGCTTCAGTCTACCAAAAGTGAAGTTACCAAGGCTTATTCCAACGTAAAACGCTGTATAATTGTGCATAGTTTAAATCAAATAAGGTCGGATCATTTCAATGTTGAGCTGAAAGTGCACAAAATAAAAGTGCATAAAAAATAGTGCATAAAATAATATACCATTGATGCAAACCATAGTTTTTTTTATGCACTATCGTGTTAATGTTTTACGTGGGGCCCCATATTAGTTATTGAAACAGGCCCCAGATGCTTAAGGACGCCACTGAAAACATTATTCAGCTCAAGTTTTGTTCTCATTCAAATCGATAAGATTGCACAATATCAATGTAATCCTTAACGTGGAGATGTCATATTGCTGAAAGGAAGATGATTGACAGGTGCACCTGAGAGTGCGAAGTCATCTCAGCGTTTGGGCTTTCCACCCTGAAACCCTCAAGCAGACTTACAGCGAACAGGAAAACAGCGCTCATGTGACCCAGATGCTTCACTCTCTCTAATATATCATAGATAATGATATAATCGCATATATACGGTGTTGAATATGAGTAGATGTGCAGTGAGATTGGTCAGGTGTGGCGAGGTGTGTGTGTTATCAGTGTTAATGTTGTGGGACGATCGTGCACCTGTGTGGAGCGGATCTGGCGTTTGATGATCGCTGGCTGTCGCGTCTCTGGGCTTGTGGTTTATGATTCTCAAGAAAAACCAACCAGAGCCGAGGGGGACAGCAGCGTCTAACACACACACACACACACTGCGTAACACACACATGCACCGAGACCACCGTGCAAACTACTTCAAAGGGGCTTTTTCTTACTCTAGTTCACACACTTGTACTACATCCTCTGACACTTGCAGATTTTCTCAAGACGTCTCATGCACCCTCCACACGCAACATCTGAGGGATTTTAAAGTACAAATGAAAAGGGTTTTGCATTTCCTGAAGAAATTGAGTGTGTGTGTGTGTGTTTGAGGGAGAGTGAGTGAGTGTTAGGGCTGTCAAACGATTAATCGAGATTAATCGCATTCAAAATAAAAGTTTGTGTTTACATAAGTATTGTTTTATATATATATAAATACGCACATGTATGTATATATTAAAGACA
>JAOTRC010000039.1:28419545-28430091 GCA_027497675.1 Cyprinella lutrensis
AACTATCCACGATACATTGTCACCATCCACGATACGTATTGTTGCATTTTTGTATTGCGATATATTGTGACACGATATATTGTTACACCCCTATTTAAAATAATTTAAATAAAATTACTTAGTAATTTATACTTTAACTCATCGACACCAGAATTATTGATAATTTTCGCAAAAATGTAATGGCCTCCAGAATATTTTGTTGAAAATTTTGAATATATCAAAAGAAAGAACACTCTCTACTTTTAGTTTAAAAACACAAACAAACAAAAATTATTCTAGCATAATTCATTTTTTAATCAACACTTGAATGTGGTTAAGTTTCGTAAACAAATAAAAATCTAAATTTTGAAACAAAAGATTGCAACATGCGGCAATACTTTTATTTACTCGCTTGATTCGTCTACTTTTTTGTCTGTTTTGAACCGAAGATTCAGTACTCTTTCAGAAGATGTAAAAACAAAACATGGAAAGCCATCAATGGCTGGGTAAGATATCAAATATAATATTATTGTATACAATAATATAATTTCTCCTTTCCTTGTATTTTTTGTTTGAAATATGAACTGGACATAGCTTTATGTGAGATTCCCTCTGTTATCTATGATTTAACACGTGGTTGATCATGTTGATCATCTCGGATAAACATCTCCCAGTGTGTGGAGATCCCAGACCCTGCGGGCGAATCCTCCTCCATCCTCTGGTACCAGAGAATCAATCAGAACCATGTGTCTTTGTGATGGTAGAAGACAATCAATTTCCAATAAGGAGAAGAACAAAAGACGAGAAAGAACGCTTGAGAGATAGTCGCTGTAAAGACTCGAGACTGGGGAAGAAACGCTGTGAGCGATGAGTGCAACTGAGCATTTAAACATCCACAAAGCAGCATATGGATTTTTTTTAGCTGACTGCCATGGTAACTGTTTTTCAGAACAGCTCTGATTTTAGTCATTTTACAGAGACCAAAACAGTTTGACCTTATGTAATCCCTTCCTAGGTACTTTAACGGATTAATTCACATTCAAATCCTTCCAAATACATATTAACTGGTGATTTAACCCTATTAGACTGCATTAATTGTATGTTGCCAGGTCTACTATTAACAAAACTTCCCCAATGGCCAACAAACAATAGCCCAAAATATTAAAACTCAAAATATGCCACCCACTATATAGCATGTTATTAATCATGAACATTCTGTTTTCATAAAGGTGCTTACAGGAGCTTTAAGTCTCATTACCATTTGGGTTTTCATTTTGCAAGATGTAAACAAAACTGGTCCAGACGCACTTCCTGTTTCAGTTTTTGAACACTACATAAAAGCTGGGATAAAACACAACCGACAGAACATATAAAACTGAATAAAAAGGTTAAACGAACATCTTTAAGATGTTTTCTTTACAAGTGAAATAAAGAAAACCGTTACAAACTGAAACAGGAAGTGTTTCTGGACCAATGTTGTTTACATCTTGCAAAATGGTCTATAAACCCACCTCAACAGATTAAAAGTAAGAAAATCTTTCAGGAAAACCGCGGACTTGGCAACCCTGAAAACTGAGCTAAACTATTTCCGTTTGTCTTTGTTGTTTTGTTGAAGAAATGAATGTCAAACCGGTTTGGACGAGTAACTTTAGGCCTAAATGTGTATACGTGAATGAACTGTTCTTAATAGATAGTTCATTATTCAAATACAAACAAATTTACGTGTGAAATAACGAGTTGTTTTTAAGCCTACCTGTAACGTAGTTTGTTGACGAATATGATCCACTTGGAAAGACGTTTAGAGCTGTGCAAAGACCTTCATCCTTCCCAAAACCAGTTTCCTTTACACCATCCTCGTCGTGTGACTCCAGGTGTTGATTGAATGCCTGATGAGGAGACACAGCACGCGGATCCCATATCAAATATAATATATCACAATGACTCTCCAAACAAGTGCCTATACGCTCAACTCACAAGTAAACCATGTGCTCTTCCGCCCTGGTCGTTGTTCCTGTAAATATAGCAAACGAAGAAACCTCAGTGCAAAGAAATAAACAAGGACAATGGCTTGACTGAGAGAATAACGACGCAGCCGCATTTACCGTTGCTCGGCGAAATTCAAATAGCGATTGCGCGGGAGTTTCGCGTGACGTGGACAATAAAATACCATGTAAAATACCCACAAGCATTTTCGCTCAGGATTATGGAAGGCCATTTCCGTAATAATAGCCTAATAAAATCAAAATTAGTTAAATTATGCTTTGGTAAATCATATTATGACAAAAAAAAAATCGAAATGAGGCCATAGTCATATTTATGAGCTGAAAAGTTGAAAATATGTGTTATGGAAGGTCATTTCCGCCACATAGGCTAATAAAAAGAAATATTTGGTAGATCGTAATTATGCCATACTAGTCATTTGAGGTGAAAAGTCAAAATTATTACATTGTGTATTTTCATCTCGTAAATAAGCCTGTATTAGGCCATAATGTTGAATTTTCCCACTTGCAGTTGGACTTCCAATTTGGAAACCGAAAGAATGAAAAGGCGTATATCTCACATTCAAATGTGAATGTAGGCCTATGTGCTTAATCAAAATAATTTCAAATCTTATACATCGCTTATCACAGTCGTTTCATTTCCCAGTCTTGATCTCAGTGGTTATAAAGGCCTGTACAGTGACTGACAGTTCATGTGTTGAGTCCTTTAAAGTTGGCTAAACCTGAGTGATAACTGTTACAGAACATCAATGAACTAAAAAGACCAGTATGGGTAAATACAATTGTGTGTTTTGAATAATTAAGTCAATAAAATATTGGGGGAAAATCACTGTTTCGTCTTTTGAGTGAATCAACAGAAACACACTGTAACGCTACACTGACACCTAGCGGTGGACGCAAATAAATACACAACTCTGCCCTCTGCTGGACTGGAGAAGAATCAGTACGGAATTTTTTTAACAAAATAGCAAAAATATTTTTTACGTTTTTGGGGGAAAAGGGACATTTACAATGGAAAACTAAGCCAGTATTTAAAAAAAAAATAATTCACCTTTAATTAAATTAATGTTTATTTTATGACTCAAACACACGCAAACAGACAAGAAACACCCAAGACGTGAACAGGGTACAACATGCTTTTATGAATAAAAGACTGTTTTTTTTTTTACAAGACAAACAGTATAAAACAAATATATGCATATAAAATAACAGATAAACACTTGAAACAACACTCATACACATTATAATAGACAAGACCAGGCTGCTGTGAGATTGGATGAATAGAGTTGGAAAAACTGTATTTTCTCTCGACTCTCATTCATTATGTTCGCCGAAAAACCTCCTGCATGATTTAGCAAAGGTTAAAAAACATAGGAAACATAGGACTGAGCTCAGTAACTTTATTAATGCCACTGAAAGTCCACAAACCAAGTTGAACAGAAATCATGTCTCATTGCAAAAGTAAGCAAAAGACAAGAATATATTGCTTTACATTAATAAACTTTGCAAGATTACTAAAAAAAACATATATCATGTCAAACATGTCATACCTGAAATATTTTCAAACTCAAAGTCTGAATGCTAGGAAACATATGGCTCATATTCAGACAATTGAGTTGTCATCCAATCTTACAGCGAGCAATAAAGACATCAGATGAATTTGACACAAGTACAGGGGTGCGTTTGGCAAGTTTAGCGCTCGCGACGCCATCAAATGTAAAGAAAAAGAAATCCAAGGCATGCAGAGATCCCGACTGGAAACTCTCTGAAGAATAGCATTCCTGATCCTAATTAATACAAGTAGAAATATCAACCATTGTTGAGTTTCATACAACTTTTACTACAGTCAATTCAATGGAATCTTATTTAACTCCTAAAGAAATTCAAATAAAAATGCATCACAAAGCACTAAGACTAGTTTTGTTTCTATCTTAGATAAACCTGAACTGCCACAGGAAAAAAGGTCGAGAGTTAGAAAAACCCTTCGACAATGACACTTTCTGCCATGACTAACAGTCATTTTTATATGTGCATTCGAGAGCATATGGCAGAAGAAGAGCTTCAAAACCTGAGAATCGGGGATGGAGATTCTCGATGGTTTGGCTGTTGGCCACTGGATGGCAGTAAAGTCACACGGAGAGATCTCCTCAACGGTTTCCCTGTTTCTCAACAGGGTTTATTCGTTCAGGGCAAATGAAACACGACTGTACAGTGGAAAATTTTTCAAGAACGGTGTTAAAGTCCCCCTGTAGTCAATCATTTCATCCCGCTATGATACAGATTTAAACATTTTTGCCTTAAAATATCTTGAATGTAACTCGACACCCTTCCCTCATTTAGTATACGCGGCTCTATGAATATGCAAATGAGCTCCGCCTCCACGCATTCGCTCAGCGCAGAGATCCACTGCTTGTTACAAGGTCGTTTGTGACGTCAAAACACCAGCGATTTCAAACCGTGTTTTTGAGACTGTCTTTAGTTTTAAGCAGAAAATACTCAGCAATGCTGTCAACTTATGAACTTACACATGGTGTGTCTTAACGCATATTAATTACACACATAAACAACATTAAAAGCTGGATTTTCACCACAGGGGCACTTTAACAAACCTCCATTTTAGTGTCTCAAGCTTAATTTATATGATCGTAATATGAATTCTTTAGAGGTTAACGCTGAAATAAAATTACATAGGCTACATCAGATGTTTAAGCTATTAAAAGGAGTGTTTATCACTGTAAATTGCGATAAGCGTTTGTGTGCATCAGAATCAATCGGAGAGACTGACGAGGGGCCCGGGGACCCGGAGACCTACTTTCTGCTTCAACACGCGGACATCAAATCACAAAGCAGAGCTTATGAGACAGCAGTTTTTATTGTACATGCCATCTCTGATATGAAGAAAACATGACCTTGGTGTGCTTCAGGAATCATATGCATGAGAGTGGCTGTGTTCAGAATAACACACTGCACTATATAACATGTTTTCCATATATGCGAATAACCCGCCATTTGCTAAAATGTACATCCCACAATGCAATGCACTGACAATGTAGCACAATTTAAAACATTGCACACTGCATATACATTTTCACATACTATTTAAAAAAAAAAAAATAGTAAGCATTATGCAGGGCAGTATTTTAGTACTTCATTCTGAACACAGTCAGTGCAACCAGATTAGTGGAAATTCAACCTCTGGAAACCATAAAACAGCATCTCCATGAATATTGTGCATGAATGTCGGCAGATGCTGATGCTTGTAATGTTGCTCTGAGAGGAGAGAGAGAGAAAGAGAGAGAGACACTCGCTCAATAGAGGGCGCTGTGCTCAATCTACAGAGATGAACACGTGATGCTGAAGAAGAGCAAATAAAACACTGGCACATTTCATACATGATCACACGATCAGAGATTCAGTGTCTTGTGTAAATGCACAATGCTTATTGTATCGGAGGGTTGAGCATCATTCGGAGACCAATTGACATGCCTTTCAATACCACATTCAATTTCTGAACATTATAGGATGCAAAACTGCAATGTAGAATTTGAATGAAGAGCAAAAAATAAAATAAACAAACATCACATATTCATGTTCTCGAAAATAAAATAACCGTTACCCTGATAGCACACGTACATCACAGAGACGTCTATTTGATGTGTGCGTTTACATCTGCAAGACGTATTTTGTTGTAGCCTTGCCTTGCCTAAAGATGTCTATCAGATGTTAGTAAACAGCAGATGCTTTCCAGATGAAGTGATCTTTAACAGACATCTGCAGATGTACGTGTGCTATTTGGGTCACAATATAAAAAAAATAAAGTAAAATAATTTTATTTCTCTTTTATGGTTTGGTTTAAGTTTAAGTAGGCCTAGTTACTAAAATAATAAATTAAATAAAGTATAGTAAAAAAATACATATACAAAAATACACTAATAAAAATGACAAAACAGAAAAAAACTATAAAATAACACTTAATTAACAAATGCAAAACACCACATTTCCCAGAATACTCTGGTTTATGAATTAAATAAATTTCAGAATATGAAACTTTTAGTTAGGAATATTTAGTCAGAAGCTTAATTGAAAAGTCCTTCCAATTAAACATTGTGCGGTCAATATCAATTCTTAAATACTAATAAAAATGACAAAACAGAAAAAAACCTATAAAATAACACGTAATTGGCAAATGCAAAACACAACATTCCCCAGAATACGCTGGTTTATGAATTAAATAAATTTCAGAATATGAAACTTTTAGTTAGGAATATAAATAGTCAAAAGCTTAATTGAAAAGACATTCCAATTAAACATTGTGCGGTCAATATCAATTCTTAAATACTAATAAAAATTACAAAACAGAAGAAAAAAAACTATAAAATAACACTTAATTGGCAAATGCAAAACAACATTTCTCAGAATACTCTGGTTTACGAATTAAATAAATTTCAGAATATGAAATTTTTAGTTAGGAATATAATTAGTCAAAAGCTTAATTGAAAAGATATTCCAATTAAACATTGTGCGGTCAATATCAATTCTTAAATACTAATAAAAATGACAAAACAGAAGAAAAAACTATAAAATAACACTTAACTGGCAAATGCAAAACACAACATTTCCCAGAATACTCTGGTTTATGAATTAAATAAATTTCAGAATATGAAACTTTTAGTTAGGAATATAATTAGTCAAAAGCTTAATTGAAAAGTCCTTCCGGTCAATATCAAATCTTGAATTCTGAATTTTGCTCAACCCTTTAGGCTATCATCAGACATTTTTGCAAACAAAATGGATAAAAAGTTCGGGAAAGGGAGCAAATATGTTGAGTGCGCTTTACAAATCCTTACAAATAATCCAGATCAGCTTTAAACAGTGTCTTTTCAGCACAAAAGAGCGGCGCATTGAATCCAGTTCATGAACGATTGAGGAGATAAGATGTCGAAAGGAAGGGATTGGGAAAGAGGGAGCCGGGCGATCAAGGGTAAATCAATCCCGGCTGAGCCTCCGATCTTTCGCTCTACCATTATCATTATCACCACACCTAAACACTGTGACTGACTGCACGGCTAGCGGCTAACGCTAACAGAAAGAGCTAACTAAACAAACAAACAGTTCAACCGATCAACAACATCGAATCACAGGCCACATGGACAACATCTACTGCATCACACGACCACAACTCGTACCTACTGACTGTTGATGATGTCGGTGAGGTCTGAGAACAATGAAACGAGTCGAACAGAACAGAAAAGGGTCACAAACCTGATATATGTTTACTTCACTAATCATCAGACTCTCATTTATCCCAGTTTTCAAACACGAAATACAGGCAAACCAGCTGGACGTCACACTGAAACAAGCCTCAACTGATGTCAGCATAACTAATTTGATAATATCATATTGTTTAATCGTCACAAGATTAAATTAACCACTTAATGTCATCGAAGATTACACTAATTATTAAAGTGTGCTTGTCTTCTCAGGTAACAACTGAAATATTGAAATGTGGTTATAGACACACTACACTCTCACTCACAATATTTTTTACCAGCCACGAGGATTAATTTTATTAAACTTACAAAAAATATTCAGTCAAGAGTAATGAGTGATTGTTATTGTCTTTTGTTGTTTTATTAACATTAAAAACAAAGACAGCTGCAGGAATATGAGGCTATTGTCACTTTAAGAGCGAACGCATGGATCTAATATACTGAGACATTTTATTACGGTAAGACTAGGTTATGTTTATAATGATATTTCCCAAGACGGGCATTTTGACAGTTTTGTTCGAATACGCTTCGGATGTTAGCACAGAAAACATCCCTTACGCTTGAATATTTAAATCGGCAAGGCTTAAACTTTCATGTTGCAACAATTTTGCATTGTTAAGATTTATATAAATGTTACCGGCCAAATGATGAGTGACAGCGTTTCATACACTCGCCAACAGCGATTTGTCCTCGCATTTGAGGCTTGGCAAGTGTTCATTTTATATATGCATGAAAACTACTTTCGATTTAATCATCATTTTGAATCATTTTCTCATTAGGAGCCTACCGAGTGCACTAGATTGTTGAGCGGAGCGTAGTGTGTGCCTACTAGCTTTGCAACAGGCCTCTCAGTCTATTATGTAAGTCAAACTCAATAGAGCATCAAACGATTCATCTCTTCCCCATCATTACAGCTGAAGACGACAGCGCAATAATGCAGAATGAAGATAACCCATGATTGATATGAACTGTAATATTTACTAATCTTGTTAGGATGACATCATGTCAAAATTATCTCTCAAAAATGTAGATTATTGGAGTATGTTTGATTCAACACATTTCACTCGCAATTTGTTTCAAAGTAAATCCAGCAGGTTTGACTGTATTTGTCATATTACACACACACACACACACTCCGGATGAGTCTAAGTTTCAACATTCTTCGTTTATGGCTCTTGTAGCTTATTGGTTAAAGTTTCGGTTGACGTATTTTTTTTCTTTCAAAACACTAAAGAAAAGAAACAATTCAAAGTACATTTGAAACGAACGCTTGAAACATAATACCCTCTACAGTCACAGACACATGGACTAGATGGGCGACATGTACATCCGTGGTCACCAGCCAGGGACCCTCCCTCATTGAGACCCAGTCGGGGGGGATTGACATCATCTGGGGAAAGGAAATGACATCATCATATGGGGGGTCTTGGACTGGGCAGGAGAAGCAGAGACTTTCACACACCGGCCGAAACAAACCGTCATGAAGAGAGAAAAGCACGCATGTGTGCTGAATCATCATTGTGCATCACATCTAACATTATAAACTACATGCCATATTATTATTATTATTATGTGCAATTTCACTGTAGAGCGATTAGTGGCGAATGCGATGAAAATGAATTCACAGTGATGATGCATAAACCAAACTTATTAGTTAAGGTAACACTTTATTTCACAGTGTCCTTGTTACACTTACAGTAGTAATAACAGTAAATTATGCATAATTACATGCAACTAACTCTCAACCGAACCCTACACTCTCAGAAAAAAGATACAAAAGCCGTCACTGGGGCTGTACCTTTTCAAAAGGGAAAAAAATTGTCCATTTTAGGTGCTAATATGAACATTTTAGGTGCTAATATGAACATTTTAGGTGTTAATATGGAGATTTTAGGTGCTAATATGAACATTTAGGTACTAATATGAACATTTAGGTGCTAATTTGGACATTTAGGCACTAATATGAACATTTTAGGTGCTAATATAAACATTTTAGGTGCTAATATGTACATTTTAGGTACTAATATATACATTTTAGGTACTAATATGTACATTTTAAGTGTTGATATGTACATTTTATGTACTAATATGTACATTTAAGGTGCTAATATGTACATTTTAGGTACTAATATATACATTTTAGGTGCTAATATGTACATTTTAAGTGTTTATATGTACATTTTATGTACTCATATGTACATTTTAGGTGCTAATATGTACAGTTTAGGTACTAATATGTAAATTTTAAGTGTTGATATTTACATTTTAGGTACTAATGTGTACATTTTAGTTGCTAATATGTACAGTTTAAGTGTTGATATGTACATTTTAGGTGCTAATTTGTACCATTTAAGGTACCAAAATGCACCCTTTAGGTACAAAATTGTACCTTTTGAAAACAGCCCCAGTGACAGCTTTTGTACCTTTTTTTTCTGAGAGTGTATAATTGTAATTTTTTTTTGTTAATGATAAAAAAACATGCATTTTGAGAGACAGTGTAAATAACACAATATAAGCTAATTGTGTTTTCTGATCTGGACCACTTCATGTAGCCTATGGAAATGCACTGGACATGTGAAATTTTTTGGTATTGTGAGGTCTTGTCAGAATCCTTGCAGTTTTTTGATCAAAGCAGTTTTACTTTTGTCATAATTGTGTGCTTGATCTACTCTTTGTGTGAATAATTAGTGAATTGCATGAAGCATGAAAGAGAAAAGTGCAAAAATACAGTATGGTAGAGTCTGTCCGAATAACACCTAGTGGTGGAAATATGTACTGCAGTCCAAATTCAAAATATCGGAGATCGTTGTTTCCCCCGTCACTTCCTCCTCAGACTTGACGCTCACGCGGGTTGCCAGTTTGAGGACACGCGACAGTAACGAAAGCAGAGGAGACACACTGTAAGTTAATGAGTTGATTTATCCGCGTTTTAATATGCTCTGGTTCATAGAGATTTTTAGATAGATACCGAGGCTTTTTATGTTGGGTAGAATCTGGAATCCCTTACCCAGTTTGTTTGCTGGCTGCAATACACTGTTTTCTACCAACTGGCACCCCGGGGTGTCGAAATACTATTGGGTGAACTGGCAGTGGGCGAGATCACACAAACCAAAACAAAAACAGATATTCCAACACGGAGCACACATTTCAAAGTAAAATAACTGGCTGTAGAAGTGTTTTTCAGAGAAACGAGTATGTGAACTCAGCATGTTTCCTATCTGTAAAAATATTATGGTATTTTTATGCTTTAGTAGAGTGACATACAACACTTTTAATGTACATTAGGTCTCTAATGTT
>JAOTRC010000039.1:29251769-29254269 GCA_027497675.1 Cyprinella lutrensis
CTAGTGTATTTTTGTTTACTGTTGTGAAATGGAAAATCAATAATCGCTAATCGAGAATCGTTAATAATCGAAAATCGTCTGTAATCGAATCGGGACTTCAATAATCGTATTCGAATTGAAAAATCAGACAGATTAACCACCCCTATCTCTATTATCTTTCAAATTCTAGATAAAGATAAAATAGATCAATAAAAAGCTATAACATGATAAAGATATTTCTTTATTCAAACTGATTATTTGTTCAAAAGTCCATCATATACGTAGATCTTTATGAGCAATAAATAGTCATGAAAACGGCTGCAGCGTCACTTTAGTGTTTTACTGTTTAACTTTAGTGGGGGGGGGTTAGTCCTTTAAGGACTTACATTTCAAAAAGAGTGGCTGTCCGAACCCAGTGATGATGTCAGAGGTGAAGGGTCACTCACCAGATAGACGAGGACACACATGTGCTCTTTGGGCAGCCAATGGAAGAGGTCGGCCGAGTTGCTAGGCAGGATCTCATCATCGTGTAGAGTGGAGATGGTCTGGATACACTGCTGGAGCTGCTTCAGACACGGCTTCACACTCTTCACCTGCACACACACACACACACACACACAGTCTCAGCTCTGCCCTAAACTCAACGCTCAAAGGTGGCACTTCTGCGGTGAAGGGTTTAAGGCCGTGAGAGAGTGTGTTTGAGGAGTGAGAGTGTGTTTGAGGAGTGAGAGTGTGTGTTTGAGCCGTGAGACTCACCTGTCCGGCGTCCAGGTAGTGTGTGACCTGCAGCACGAGGAAGAAGACCCGCAGAGACTCCTTCTGGATGGGGTTCCCCTGCCACGTCTCCACGATCTGCCCACACAGAGTCAGGAGCGGGTGCACTTCCTGCAGCTTACGCTCCATCAGCAGCAGCTACACACACACACACACACACACACACACACTGATGAGGCTCAACTCAACCGCCCCAATAAAGGCTGGGCTGATCATAACCCGTCGCTCCATTAGGGCTGGGTAAATGTTTTATTTTTCGATGAATCTCTTTAAGATGATGTGGATTCAAACTCAACTCTCGAAGTCCACGACTCCATTATTTCTGAATATGGTGTACACAGAGAAATCAAATCCACAACAGAGAGACTCACCATGCCTTTGCTCAGCAGGAAGAGCGCTCTGTGGAAACAGAGTTTAGTCATTACACACACACGACAGAGAAATGAAAGTGTGTGTGTGTGTGTGAGAGTCACCTGGTGTACTCCGACCCCACGACCCTGGCGTATTCAGCGCCGACGCCCAGCAGATCGCAGGCCGACACCAGATCCTTCTCCAGCGTGTGCAGTTGCTGTGGGAACACACACACACACACCGCTCAGACGTCGCTCACACACACACTCCCGTTAAAGAAGAGCAGTGTGTGTGGAACTCATTACAAGTAGCTCGAGTGATGTAATCAGATGACTTTTTCAAGTAAGTAATGAAAGTTACTTTGTTTTCCTATTTATGGACTGACAGCAGAGATTAATCAAAGTGCAGAGGCGTGCGTGTGTGTGTGTGTGTACCGCGAGCTGGAACAGGAGTCTGCAGTGCCAGTACGGTGTCTGCTGAGAGATCTGGATGGCCTTCCGCAGCAGCGGCTTCGCTGAATCCACCAGGTTCTAGTAAACAGAAGAGCAAACATCAATCCTGACGCACTTTTACCCACAATCACTATACATGTCAGAGGTCACACGCCTCTGGAGCAACTCAGGGACTCATTGGGGTCTCTCACACCAAAGGCATGTGTCTGATCCACTTGTGTCCTAACCCTCGTGAAACGTCTTGATAATTTCACCGGCATTACTGCCAACTGCATACATTTTGGCACATGTGTGTATTATTTTTATTGGAATTTACTATTTCACCCCTATTTCGTTTAATGAGTCTTCCAGGTTTGGAATGAGATGAAAGCGTGTAAATGACGACAGAAACATAACTCCCGCTTTTGTGTGAAGTTTATTCATAACATCAGGGTTATGTTCGGGACCGAGAACAGAGAGTTGATGAGGGTGACGTGTGTGTGTGTGTGTGTGTGTGTTAAACTCACACTCACCTGTTGGCAGTAGAGCTCTGACAGAAGACTCGCCGCCTCGAACTTCACATCCTCGAACTGAGCGATCTGCACACCTGGGCTAAGGAGAACTCCAACAAAACAGGCATCATCATCATCATCATCATCATCATCTGCACACTCACACAACACTCAAGAGGGCCATTGATCATAATGGGGTAAAGGATACTTGCTGAGAGATAAACCACTGAAACAGAGACAGAAACAATCAATCATAAATCACATTTTTTAGCGTCATCACAAGACAAATACAGAGCTTCTATCAAAAGAAAATTATATGTGATTTATAACAAAGATGTTAAAAACAATAGCACTTGAACGCGTTGAATCTGTTAGGGCTGAATTAACAACAACAACAACCATAATTTTAATAAAAATAATAACAATAATGAAGCTTCCGGGACTGCGGCCTTG
>JAOTRC010000039.1:29259269-29262061 GCA_027497675.1 Cyprinella lutrensis
GCAAATATTCGAGTGTGTGTGAGTGTCTGAGTGTGTGTGAGTATGCTAGTGTGTGTGTGTGTGTGTGTGCTGGTACTCATCTACAGCGGATGTGGTTGTGTTTGTTCTCACGGATTTGACGGGCTCTAGTCGTGCATCAGTTCAGGAAACCACTGACATCTGCAGCGATGCCATCAGTGTGTGTGTGTGTGTGTGTGTGTGTGTGTAGAGCAGCTCCAATGCTGTGGAGAAACATCTGATGATCTTATTAGATGCATCTCCACTTTCCTCCACTGCAGAAATATCACACACACACACACTCGAAGAAGAAGAAGAAACACTTCCTGAACACATGTGTGTGAGAGAGAAAGAGTGAGAGTGTATATATATATATATATGGAAAAAAACCTAAATAAATAATTTTTTTACAGAAATAAAGCCTCACTGAATGTGCTTAAGCTGGACTGTGCCGCTACTCTCTTCTGGAAACAAGCTTTTCATTATTCTCCTGTTATCTCTAAAGCTGCTCTGACACACTCTGTGTTTTAAAAAGCGCTGTATCAATAAAGGAGACTCGACTTGATGATGATGATGATGATGATGATGATGTGTGTGTGTGTGCGCAGCTGAGCTGATGTCTGAGGAGGCGGTGCGACAGACGCGCAGTCAGAAGCGTGCGCTAGAGAAGGACTCTCTCCCCGCGGACAGCAAGCGACTGAAGCGTGATGAAGAGGACGAGCTGATGAAGGCCTCCGTCAAACTGGAGCTCCAGGCGGGAGACGAGGCCGTGGGCGAGAGGAACACGTGAGGACCCTTTACACCATTAGCGGTGTGTCCACCATCGGGCCGCTGCGAGCAGGACTTTAAACGGGCGGGCGGGGCCGATAGCCTCGCGTCAGGAACACAGAGACCCAAACATGCAGTGTTTCCACCGTCACTAAACACACCCGTAATACAACTCACACACACACATTCTTTCAACAACGAATGAAAGTTTTATCAGAAAGCTAATCAGAGAGAAATCACGAGAAACTAGCGAGATCGCAAAACTAACATCATAAATCGGCCGTTTGTTGACTGTTTTCTAAAAGATTTAACTCTTAAAATGTATATTATTCATCTGACACACTGTAAACACAAGTAGACAAGACCTGTTTAGTTCGAAAGCTCACTCGCCACGGCAAGGCCCAGATCATGAGTGAGATTAAACGAGCCTCCACGTCGCCCCCTATCTGTCCTATCAATACTTCAGCCTCGTCTAACTCCGCTTTTGATCGCACGGATTCAGTGCGCCGTAACTCCAACATTTTGTACAGAAGCATGCCGTTTTTTTGAGTTAGGATGAAGTATGACATGTCTGCCACCTAGAGGAGGGCAGGTAGAATGAAATTTGACACGAATATGACAAAATCAGCCGCATCCGGTGGAGGAAACCGTACTGTGGCGCCTAGAGGGTTAAATCCTTAATATTGATGTTTTAGCACAGGTTTACACTGAAAAGTGATGCATTAATCATAATGAGTTAACTGTGCACATTAGTCACACTAAAATATTCGCTTCACCGTTATTTCAGTTCTAACTGTATGTTTACAACACATTTACAAAATTTCTACAAAAATGTAGTGCCCTTTTCACAAGGATGGTGTGTGTGTGTGAAGTATTACGTCAAAATACCCCACAGATATTTTATATAGCATGTTCAAATTCTCACTTTTTGAGGGCATCCTTGAGATTGTGTCCCAGCATTCCTAGCGCTCAGTTTCATCTGCTTTCACTTTCACTGTGTGTGTGTGTGTGCAGTGCGATGAGGAGCGTGCGGTCCCCCTCTCCTGATGATGTCATCGTGGTGTCCGACGAGGATCCCGGTCCTCGGGTCGCCAGGAGCCGCTGCAGAGAACTGGTCCCGGATCAGCTGATGGTAAACGCCTGACGGTCACTCGTCATTAATCGTGACTTACTCTGGAATGTTTTCCCCTCCATCATAATGCATGATGGGATACGCTTAAGTGTCTCTGTGGGGAACGGGCCATCTTGCAGTGGATGTCATGTGATCTGTCATTGTGCTGCTGATATTGTGATAACTCGGTTTCATTAATTCAAAACACTTCCATTCTGTAATATCATTTTTCTGTTGGTAATTCCAATCTTTATCTGATCACAGACGTCCACTCGTTAAACACCAGAACAGCAGCGCAGGGAACTAGTGTTTTATTTCTCCAATAATAACTACAGATCCAATATTAGTGCGCATCTCTGATGGGGAACACTGCAGACTCAACGTTTAATCATGTGTGTGTGTGTGTGTGTGTGTGTGTGTGTGTGTGAAGAGGAGTTGTGCAGGGGAGCGCGAGTGTGTCATTAATCAGCTTAAGGAGGAGCTTCGCTTAGAAGAGGCCAAACTCATCCTGCTGAAGAAGATCAGACACAGCCAAACACACTCCAGCGGACAGAAGGTACACACACACACACACACACGCACACACACACACACACACACACATATCCCCTAAGAAAAAGTAACAGTCAAACTCTGTTAACAAATAAAATTGTCTGGATCCTGAACACTATCCAGAGCCAGCGACCACTGTTAGTGTTGTGTGTTGGTGTGTTAAAGATCCAGTTTGTTCTGTCTCTGATCAGCCGGTGATGTCCGTGTCTGCTGTTCCTCCTCTGTTGAAGAGCTCAGCGACTGCTAAACCTGCACAACCTGTGAGTCCTTTACACACACTCGCTCTAACACACACACACACACTCACTCACTCACTCACTCACTCACTCACTCACTCACTCACTCACTCACTCACTCACTCACT
>JAOTRC010000043.1:13734-24538 GCA_027497675.1 Cyprinella lutrensis
TGCCATTTAAGTGAAATTACTGAACTTAAATATACAAGCTTGATAAAAATGATCATTTTAGAAGAAAATTTCAAATGCTTTTGCATCTGAACTCTTCATTTGTAATGATTTCCAAAGTGAAGAGCCGCTGGTTTATCTTACGGCGCTTTGTTTCTTCTAAACTCTTTACCTTCTCCGGGTAGACCGTCCCGGCCCAGGATGAAGAGCTTATAACCGTACCGGCCCTCCAAAACCTGCGGCAAAGTGCTCATGGCAAACACCTCAGCCTTTTCACTGGAGCCATCGAGGACTCTGGGGTAGGCGATGTAGGCGTCATACTGCTTACCATCTCCATCTAGAAGAGACGTCACCAGAGACACAGCTTCAGCACGGCCTGTAATGCTCTGATAGCAGGGGAGGGTGTGAACGCCAGTTAGCGTAACCGCGTTATTTCCAAGTAACTGCGCGACACTGCTAATGTGCAAAAGTATATTTCCTGTTCATACGAGTACCTGTGGTTTTGTAGAGGAATGGAAACACAGTACGGACCCACAAGGCCAGTTCCACCTTGAAGACGGTGCACAGAGAAACTCCCGTCACGAAAAGCAGCGCCACCGACCCCAGGACAAGCCCCAGAAGCAAGACGAGATTGGGATCTGTGGATGTGGAAATCTGTTCATGTGTTGCTGGTATAATAGACGAGTGAAAGGAGATCATATATGCTTGCTTATAGAAATATTATTTTCCACATACCGATCTTCAAAACCATTTGAAAGCAATATAAACTTTAAAACATGTCATTCTGCAAACACAGAATAAATAATAAATAACTACTTAATCAATATACAAGACAAAAGTGTTATGAAAAGATGCTGGTATCTACAGAAATGAACAAGTAAATAAACTAGATAATAATATATAGCTAAATAATGGAGAAAGGGGCATTCAAAATGTTATTTAAATAAGTAAACAACTTAGGGTTATGGTTTAATAATAAAAAATATTAACACACATATTGACAGTAATTATTCATTTAATACGTTCGATAATTCAAATGATTATTTCAGATGATTTAATTTATAATCAACCATTAAAACTGTGAGGCTGTGATTCTGTGACAGTGTAACGGTGTGACAATGTGGCGGTGTGACAATGTAACGATGTGACGGTGTGACAGTGTGACAGTGTGATGGTGTGACGGTGTAACGGTGTGATGTGACAGTGTGATGTGTGATGTGATTATGTAACGATGTGACAGAGTAACGGTGTGACGGTGTGACAGTGTAACGGTGTGACAATGTGACAGTGTGATGTGTGATGTTGTAACGGTGTGACAGTGTGACGTGTGATGTGATTTTGTAACGGTGTGATGTGTGACGGTGTGACAATGAACGGTGTGACGGTGTGACGGTGTGACGTGTGATGTGATTTTGTAACGATGTGACAGAGTGACGGTGTGACAATGTAACGGTGTGACAGTGTAACGGTGTGACAGTGTGACGGTGTAACGGTGTGACGTGATTTTGTAACGGTGTGACAGAGTGACGGTGTGACATGTGATGTGATGTAATGGTGTGATGTGTGAAGGTGTGACAATGTAACGGTGTGATGTGTGACGGTGTGATGTGTGACAGTGTGATGTGACGGTGTGACGTGATGTTGTAACGTTGTGATGTGTGACAGTGTGACGGTGTGATGTGATGTAATGGTGTGATGTGTGAAGGTGTGATGTTGTAACGGTTGAGTCGCACCTGCAGGAATGAGGGAGAACTGTCCACTCGGGGTTCCTCGGCTGCTGATCACCATACAGGTGAAGTTTAGATAGAAATCTTCCTGCCAAACATCTGACACGGAGAGTGTTTGCACCAACACAAAACCCTCCTCCGTTCTTCTTTCACTTTAAGAGAAAACGACACACAGTTACACTGTTACCTTAACATTCTCTGATTTAGAACTGACCACTGTACTACTGTGTTTCATTCCCTGTCTTTGTGTTATCTGAAACACAGCTAAAGTCAGTACTCACTTCATGCTTTCCTGATAAATGCGATGTGACGTGTTTTCGGAGAGAAATTCCTCTTCAGATCCCGAGGTAACTTTCCACAGCACCGGCACCTGGGGAACGCCTTTCCCCGGCACAACAACAACACAATCCTTCCTGAAGGATGAACCTGAAAAACACAGCTGGAGTTAAATAGGATTAACACACACACCATACTCCATTCTACAGCATTCATTAATTCAAATTAATAAACATTTCAACATTTACAAATGAATTATTTAAATCAAATGCTGTATTTGGTAAATTTAGTTCATGCATTGTGAACTAACATGAACAATCAATGAACAGCTGGATTTTTATTCACTAACATTAATAATTAATGTAACAAATGTATTGCTTGTTAGTTCATGCTAGTTAAAACATTAAATAATGTAACTTATATGAACCGTAGTGTAAAGTGTGACCAAGAAATGTTTTAGAAGTATTGTTCATGCTAAATGTCAGGAAACTGACCGTTACTGTAAAAGGGTTGCAGTGAATTTAGTTGCAGGATGTGGTTTATTGCTCAAGTAACTGAACTTTGAGTGCACAGAACATATGACTGAGAGAAAGAAAACAGACATGAATAAATAAATCTATTCTGATTATTAAAAGAAATGTCCAGCTTACCTCTCTCAACTTTGATGATCTCATTAACTGGCTCAATCAACCTTGGTTTCTCTAAATATTCATCTGCGAGAATCATAAACAAAGAACACATTACAAGGCAAATTGACAAAACATTGAAAGAAAAATGCTGTAGTTTTAGTTTCTTATAATTTGAGATAAAACTAACAAAGTATTTCTAGAGCGTTTATCTGTTTTGCATGATTATTCAAATCCGTTAATCAGAGCTAAATGAGTGTGTAAATATGGTCTGATGTCACAGATCCCTCTACTGGCGGTTCGGTTTTATATCTAACAGTATAATTTCATTGTGTTTAGAGAGAATACGTGGACAGTGGTAGAAATAAGGTTTGTAAATAGACTATTATGGGTGAGATATGAGATAAAATTGTTAAATATAAAAGAGATGCTAAAGTATTTGCAATTGCATTGCATGAAATGTCTTTTTTCCTCAAATGTTCTGATTGTTTCTGAAACTCCAGGACAGAATTTGCTATTGTGATTCTCTCGACAATTTATACAAGAAATTAAAACTGAATTACACTTCTTCACTTTAAAACTTCTCATCTTTATTTTACTGCTTGTTTCTATTAACATCCTTCACTGAAGGTTTCGTAAGGAAACAAAAAGAAGGGGAAAGTATTTTGAATTATTTAGCAATATTTTTAAAATTGGGCAGATTATGGAGATGTTTGAGTTACTGCATCTCTTGTGTAATATGCAAGAGTCGATTTGTATTTTACACAGGTTACCACGATCTCTATCCGATCACACTAGGAATGCATTGAAATGAAGGTGTAAACGCAGTCTGGATATGTTAATAGATGATAATAGCAGGAGTGAACAGGGCCTAGATGTACACATATAAACTTTAATGAAGCCCATTATGCGGTAAACGCTCACCGTGAACTTCACACTCCACAGATTCAGCCATTTCACCCACGACTCCACCTAAACTGAAGGTCATTTTGCAGGTGTATAATCCAGCATCATCCAGATGCACATTGTGTATGTGAAGAATATCTTCGTTTGGAGCAAACTTCTCATCTTTATGAAGAGGCTCACAGCTCTGAGGATCGGAGGAGACAGCAGAAAATGTTTCCTTTAACAGAATCGCTCTGATTGGGGCTTTGAGCTCCTGATATCTGGCCTGTTAAAAACACTCAGTAATATTCCTCTATTAATATTACTCTATTTTCCAACACAAAAAAATTGATTTTAAGTTTTTTTTCCTCTTGTGTTTTCATCAACAAAATTGCATGTTGATTAAATCACAGTTATCGTTAATGAAGAGTGTCGTCTCGTCATCATCTCCTCGAAAAACATGGTAGTATCATTTTTCATCATAGTTTTCATCAATGAATTGACACTGTTGGGCATGTATGCTGCACTGATGCTGTAAATATTTAGAATTCTGCTGGGAATCGAACCCATAATCTTGGTGTTGCTAGCGCCTAAACACAGAGACACAAGTACATATTAAAAAACATCAACATTTAACAGCAACGGGTGTCAGTTAACATTCTGCATCAGTTCCCCTATTTATTTCTTATTAGAGATAGTTTAGTTTTCTTATTTGTAACTGTATATTCTATTCAGGTTAAAAAGCATAAACATGGCTGTGTGGAACAAGCAATATTCCCCGAAACAACATTTTAACCAATTACCGTTTTCTTACCGGTTTTAATTATGACTGACTGACATGCATCGTATTGAGTTTGTTTGTTAAGACTGTGTAATCCAAATGGGTGGACATTTTATATACAGTTCAAACTCATACATTTAGACCTAAAAATACTTTTGGATATGAAAAAAATGTCATTAAAACTAATTAAATCAGTCCAGGAAAATATGAATATCTTGTGTGAGCAACATTAGAGGCGAGTAATTAATGTCAGAACTGTTATTGCCATCGAGGCGACGCTGACCCGTACGGGGTCATGATGGGTTAGTACCTTGTACCACTGGATGGAGGGATGATCCACATTCCTGACGTATCTCTTCAGAGGACAGGCGAGGACATCGTTCACACCGACACTGACCCACTGATGTCCCCTCACCGGACGCTCACAGTCTCCAGACGTCATCTCACCGACCACCAGCACTGCGGCCTGTCTATAACACTGACTCTGAGTCCTGAGGACGACACATAACACTGATCTGAGTCCTGAGGACGACACACAGGTGTTATAATGAGACTGTCTATAACACTGACTCTGAGTCCTGAGGACGACACACAGGTGTTATAATGAGACTGTCTATAACACTGATCTGAGTCCTGAGGACGACACACAGGTGTTATAATGAGACTGTCTAGATGTCAGTGTCTCAGTGGATCATGTCGGTTGTCTACAAACTGAAAGGACACCATGAGTAAGACCCCTAACCCAGCTGCTCCCGACGAGCTGGATGGTGCCTTGTATGGCTGACACAGCCATCAGTGTGTGAATGACCCGGTGTGAGTGTGAGCAGTGTACGTTGTAGAACGAAATGTAAAAGTTAAGTTAAGTTTAGTCTTTATTTTAAAACCCGTAGCCTTTTCCCGGAGCCTTTACCCAGAAGAACAGCGAAGCACACCCTGTTCACCATTACACAAATCAGCATGTTTTCCTCTGGGCTTACAGTAAGTGTGTGTGTTGTCTAAAGGTCAACATCTGCTCTAATCACCATCCTGGACACTTCACACACACATCCTGATCTTTCCATCATGTATTTCTCGTGTCAACAGAGCGAGTCTCGAACACGAGCGCAGTGGAAAACATCTCTCCGCTCTGGCGCTGGAAATAACTGGATCTCTTCAAGCTGAACGACGCGTCTCAATTCTTCAGTTGCGTGGGAAACCCGTCACCCCGAGTTTAGATCCACCACATCCTCTGCTGGAGCGCTCTCACACAAACCTGTCCCTACCAGACCATAAAGCTCATCCGGCAGCCTGTGTTCATGCAGACACCCCAAAATCAACATATGTGGACACTAACCCCCTTATGGGTCTCTCTTATCGTTATATAAAGGCTGTAGTTATCCCATGATCAAGCGTGCTGTTCTTCTGAATATGAGCTCGACTGCAGTTCAACAGCGGGTTACATGTCAGACACAATACTGCCTGTTTTAGCCGATGGAAAGAAGTCAAGTCTCCTATATTTATATTTAGAGCTCCACAGGACACATGCCTACAGTGAGGAGGAAAACCCTGCGTTATCATTAAAGTCCTCGTAAAGGTGGCAGACTCTATGGCTGCGTTCCAAACCGCACACTTCCCTACTATTTAGTATGGGAAAAAGAGTAGGCGAGCAAAAAAGTATGAATGAATCCAAAAGAGTAGGCGAGAATTACCTGGGCGACGCAGTAATTGTTGCGAGATTCGGACTTAAGTGCGTTCCAATATGCCTACTTTTCTGAAGGAAGAAATACGTTCGAAACATCAGTTTTTATAAAAGAGTAGGCGAGAAGTTCCCGCATGGCTTACTGCTTCCGCCCAGATTTTTGAATGCTGTCCGATGGATCCTCATGATACTCATCTATCCCAGGAGGCCACGCGAGAGGATACATCAATATCAACATCGCGGAGATCAGCGACGCGGGGGTTTTCAAACGTGAGTAAACACGGTTCCATTGTGTTTAAATTGGATGTGTTGAACTACTTTAGAGTAAATATTTTAACTGTTGAAGGTCTAAAGGAGTTAGACAGTATAGTATAGTTGTGATTTTGCTTTAAACACGTTTTATTATGTAAAGTTTAGTTAAAGTATTAACCGTAAAGTTACGTTTCCAAAGTGGATTTACATAACCATACATCTTAAACACGCATATTTAAAATGTCTATTTACATCAGCAAGGAAAATATTGTATAAGTATTGCAGGTGAGCACATCCCAACATGAAAAATACATGTGTGTGATGTTATGTAGGATAATTGAAGAGTTCAGATTATCCTAACTTTTAGATTATCCTATCCTAACGCCTTTTTTTTTCTCCACATGGTTTGTTCTACATGTTCATTAAATAACTAACACTTCTATGCATTGTGTTCATGGGATGTGTATCAGTGCATGCTGACCAGTGCAACTGTTTTAAATAATGCCTTCAAAAAGTTATTTGCAGTTTACAAAACACACACTTGCAAGATTTTCCAGCAGCACTTGAGACTTGATGGAGTTTAAAAAAAATCTGATCTGACAGCCGCCATATTTCTTGCTTTCTCCACCTCTCACCTGTGGGCATTGATATTCCCTCCATCTCTTCTAAGCCACAGTATTCCGCCTGCTTCTCAATCTCTCCGCCTAGCAAATATTGATCTAGCAAAATGACTTCTCAAGGTTAGGATGCTAGTTTGTGTGCTACAGTAGATAAGGCGAGGGGCTTGTCATTTGCCGTCTGCACTACTAAAGCCCGGTGTGTGACGGGTGGAAGTCTGAGGTTCGCTAAAATCAGGTGTAAAATATTTTTCATCCTGACTTGTTTACTGATTTAGAGTTTCTATTATCCTTTTGTCTTGGTTTGATGTCTACCGGCACCTACCGCTACTGAATCTTGAATGATTTGTGTGAGGGGAGCTCTGTGTTTTTTCCTCTATTTCTGCAGCTTGTCTCACACTCATTTATATGACTAATAGCTTCATTTTAACGAGACTCAAAAGGATCAGTATCATCTTTAACCGCTGTGTTGTGTTCATACTTTGCTGCTATAATTAGGACTCACTGTTTTGCATATCAGAGCCAAACTGCTTATACAATTACCAAATATGTTTTTCTCAGACAAGCGTGCCAATCATTTCTTCAGAAAATGGGATATTAATAAAACATTTGCAGTCTATTTATGAATGCGCTAATGATGCAAAGGCATTCTCAATCTGAAAGTGTCTTCATAGCAATTACCTTCTATTCACTGTTGAGCCTTGGACTCGGAGCTTTCATAATTCAGTTGAGATAGATATGATTAACATTTGCATTCAAATCAGATGCCTTGCGCTTGTCTTTTTGTTCCTGTTTATTAGTCCATCCATCCATATATTTTTAACCTTCCTCACACTGAAATAAATTAACCACCATTTGTATGTTGTATGACTTAATTTAACATATTCAATTTGACATACATTGTCATAATAATTAAGAAATAAGGAGCATCTTAAGTATTAATTTACAAAATTTGGCTTTATATGTGTGTTGTATATATATATATATATATTTGGCCTTGTGATCAAATATGCCAGTTTTACATTTTTTAGATCATATTAAGTTAGAAGTCAGCCAAACACTTCCGAAACATGCTGTGAAAGGGCATCTTCTCACAAATTATGCATAGCATAAAAATGTCAGTATTTTGTTCTGGGCTTTTAGTACTTCATGGGTGCTTGAAATCTGATTAGAAATATATCCTCTTATGATTTAAAAGCCTGAGATCACACGGACATGGACAAATATGTCAGTGAAACCACAAGCTAAACTAAAAAAAAAGAAAATCTTTCAACAGACACACAGTCAACCGCATCACTTTATTTATAGTATATCGAGTTTAAAGTGTTAGTGTCTTGAAATGTATAACATTTGACACATTATGATTCTAATGTCTCTTGCCCTTGCAGGCTCAGCTATGCATCTACATGATGTCCTAGATCTTATTGACACAGCAGGCAGGAGTGGCGGAGAGGGCACTGCCAGTCTGTTCACCTGACAAACAACTCAAGAGCTTGAGTACTCCAAATCAGGTGTGTTCATGTAGCCTCAGGGACTATATTTTATTTTGCTTGACTTTGGAGAATGGGGTGTAAAATAGTCAAGTGACATCCTTTCAAAATATCTGAGAGACCTGCAAACGTGTGAATGTAAACCCTGCGGTGATATCATAGTTCGTTTTGGTGACAAAGAGAGGAGTAGGCCAACAAACCAGTTTGTTAAAAAAAAGGAAATAAGAAGCAACACTTGGCATTGACTAGTAAGGACCCACCTAGAGGATTCTAAAAATCAATAGTCACGTAGAGTTGATCTGAAAACAAATTGTATAATTAATGCTTTCATTGATTTGCTCTGCAGAGGAATGTCAGTTGTTGATCATTATGAGTATCTGAGAGAGAAGGAACATTATTTTGAAGATGAAGCCTGGGGGCACTACTCAACACCTCAAGAAAAAACTTTATCTTTTATGACTATCCCTTAATATACAAGATATAAAAACACGCAAAATGTTTGTTTTATTGACAGCTAAGAACTGCACTCTGTAGAAAAAATATATCATTTATTGATTAGGCATTGGGTATCAGGAAATATTATGTCAGGTTAATGTTGATTGATACATACACTTACGTTTAAAGGGATATTCCACCTTTTTAGGAAATAGGGTCATATTACAACTACCCCAGAGTTAAACAGTTGGGTTTTACTGTTTTCGAATCTATTCAGCCGATTTTCTGATATTTCGAAGAATATCATTAACCAAACAGTTTCTGGTCTCATTGACTTTCATGGAAGGCCATTTTACACAAAGTATCGCCGACAACTTCTGCCTGGTCCGCAAACTACGTTTCACAACCAAACACATGCGAGAAGTGATAAGGAAATAACGCAAGATCATGCATACAGAGTTCTCGCGCAAGACTCAAATTGTAATTAAAAATTAGAGCCTGCAAGAAGCTTGCGATCCCAATTGTCCATGCACTGATTTGCAGTGAAAAGGAGAAAAGAAAAACAGATTATGCCGGAGGAAATGGTAGGCGAAACGAGAGCAAAGATTGTGTGTTCTGCGAAGAGAGTTCGGGTAAAAAAAAAAATATTTTGCAATGTGCTGCTAGTCAAGCAAATGTGTAGGCTACTTTGTTTCTGTTTGATATAATTGTAAATACATCTATTAAAATACTGATATTCTGGTCTAACTCCTCCCTCCTGTATCTTTATCCCTGTATCCCTTTAAAGCTTCCTTTATATTAAACAAAGACTTACACGATTAACATATTTACAGACTGTTTTTGTTTTCACCCCATATTTTCTACTTTAAAATTAAAAGAGAAACTTTAAACATGACACTTAGAAGACATTCACAAGGAATTCTCAATTTTATTTTAGAACAAAATTTACAAAGCCATTCAAACAGTCTGTATTTTATGTAATTACTCAACTCAACTTCAAAAAAATCATGAATATTCAAAATACACTTTGACTTCACTGCTGTCTCTCATTATATACAAATATGTACAGGCAAGGAAATTCAGCATCTCACAGTCATATGTATCTGTACTGAAAAAAAGAGACATCTGTATGTATGTATGTATGTATGTAATTATATAAATGCAACCAGACCTGGTCCAAACGCAGTTTTTGTGATTGGCTGGTTGGCAGTCTTTAGAACGCTCTGACAGTTTGGCTCAAATAGAGGTCCCATGGCTTGGATCAATGGCTTCTGGGATGGGTCCCCCGGGTACTGCCTGGTAAGAGATGGGCATAGGTGTCTTTACGGGGCTCTGGCGGAAAAGGCCTCCGTTGGGCGCCCGGTGTTTGCAGCGCATGGAGGGCGGCAGAGTGGAACTGCTGAGAGGGAGGGGGAGGCTCCGTCCGGGCACGCGGCCGACCCCAGGACCCTTTTGGAGGAACGAAGTCACGGACAGGCCCCCACGGGGGAAATCTCTCATGGCTTCCTGGGAGCTCTGCTGTGGACGCATGCTGCCCATGTCCAGGGCAGAGATCTCCAGAGACTGACCTGGCAGCTGCTTGTGCACCAGATCGTCCTCCATCAGCCCACTCAAACGCTGGTGAACCTGCTCCAGATCCATCTCTTTGTCCTGGGAACGACAAACAAACAGGGCGACTGAGACGGAGTCTGAGATGAAGGAAACATGAAAAGGTGGGAATTGATTTGTGGGGTGGAAGGCGGGGGGAAAAAAAAGAGAGAAATGACAAGCAAACATTGGACGGACACTGAAGCAAAAACGGACGTGAATGAAAGGAACATGGAAGTGCGTGCAATCTTTTAGAAAAGAGCAGAAGGTGTTTTCCAAGGAGTCCAACAATCACATCAGATTAATGATACCAACTGCACAACGTACCACTGACAGCACGGAATAATCTCAAAAAAATCAAATCAAATCCATCTCGTCTCCCACCCGCTCCAGCAAGCAAAAGTTCTGAATGCTAAAACAGCTCATATCTGAAAAGCTACGAAATGTATATAT
>JAOTRC010000043.1:65613-82228 GCA_027497675.1 Cyprinella lutrensis
ACACCACTACATCCCACTGCATCCCACGCTTTACTCCACTACATCCCACTGCATCCCACGCTTTACTCCACTACATCCCACTGAATCCCACACTTTACTCCACTGCATCCCACACTTTACTCCACTGCATCCCACACTTTACTCCACTGCATCTCACGCTTTACTCCACTGCATCCCACACTTTACACCACTGCATCTCACGCTTTACTCCACTGCATCCCACGCTTTACTTCACTGTACTTTACTCCACCACTTTACTCCACTGCATCCAAAGCTTTACACCACTGCATCCCATGCACAAAAATCTCATTTTGTTATTATAATTAATGGCAAGTTGCATTCAAACCAAAGTAGATCTATGTTCACTTCACTGTGATATTCATAACTATCTAATGATTGCGTATTTGAGACAAAAAATATTGGAGAGAAAAAAAATACAACCTATGATATCAACAACAAAAGTAGTGCTCTATAAAGTTAATAAATATACGGTATTTGTTTCGCTATCCTAACTCTTCACTACTATATGATTAGTTAACATTTCATTATGGGCTTTTTTATTAGGGGCTTTTCTTTCCTGTGAAGTTAATGAATCATGAGTTCTTCATAAGAATGATTCACAGTTCAGATCCTTTCCAACCAGAAATTCAGGAACGTAAAGCAAAATGAAAAGTTTATGTTAATTTATTCTTATTCATCATTTATCAAGCTTTTATCACTGTTAAACTAGCCTTTACGACTTTCTAGCCCGTGAAACAGATTTCAAAGTTAAAAAAAGGAAAAGAAAAAACATTGAAAAGCTTATGATTTAGCTTATGATCCATTTGGGAATAGTGCGGTTTAACTTTGTCTGGTTTCAAGATAAAGTTTCTATGGGGATTATTGTAATGGTGCTCGTGCTTAAAACATACATACATATATATTTTCAATTCATTTATGATGTATTCCCCCTCTGGCTGGAGATAAGCAGCGCTGCATGGGAAATATACATTGTTCAGTCCAATTCTCATGTGCATCTGTCAGAAAGCCCAGATACACTGATACCACTTCAAACGGGCCTTTGTGGAGGAAGTAAAAGAATTTCCATCATTCCATTTCTTTTCTGTCCGGGACACAGATTTATCAGCTGAACTGCATCTCATTCTCCACTGCTAGACACCAGTGCGCAGAGGAGGAGGAAAAGCCCGATTTCAGCAGCTGTACGCTGTACACACACACACACACACACTCACACACACACTGGTGTCTCTCTCTCTCTCTCTCTGTGTCAAATATATTCAATCAGCTCATCTGATAGTGGACTGACAGCTGTCTGTATTAATATCTGTTAATGCAAACTGATTTATATTCAACGTTTTCTCTTTTAGATCTACCAATAAATACCTTCTATAAATATATCTATAGAATATATACCCTCTCTATATATATTTACACCATATATTATATTATTAATGACATTGTTTAATATATTATGCTTAATATAAATCATAAACAACATCCAACATTATTATAAATATTGTGTTCTCTATCTGTTCAACAGGTTAAAATACTGTATCTGTGTAATATCTGTAAAAATGTATCTAAAGAATTATTAAATTATTGATTTAAAAATCGAACGAATAACACCCCCAAAACAGCACAGGGCATTCAAAGAGAAACACGAGAACACCATCATCATCATCATCATCATCATCATCATCATCATCATCAATCCAGCATTAATAACTGCTGACGGTATTATGATGGAGTTGTTCGGCTGCGGCTCCACAATAGTTTCTCAGAGCATATCGAGCCTTTGCTAAGCAAGCAATTGTTTCATGTTCATAAACTGGACATTATTCTTTCATAATAATTATTCCCGCTGTTGTGCTAATCTCTCTTATTCAATACACAGACAAAAGTGTTTCCACAGCATATGTCGGATTCAGTTTTGAAAGAAAACTTGATAACAATCTCTTTCATTTTCGCAATTAATATCCTGCCAATCCACAAGCACTTGGTCCGGCGACACACACACACACACACACACACACACTGACCGTCGCAGGCAGGGACAGAAGGAATCGCCGCTTGATATGAACTCGCTGAAGCGCCGTGATTTACACAATTCATTACGGCGAGTGATTCTCACACTTAGCGTTTTATTAAATGGTTACTTACTCTAAACGGCCCCGGGGGAAAGAGGCTTGTTGGGTGGCGGATAGATTAAAGTTTACATTGAAAGGGGAGATTGAATTGAGAGTAATCAATAGCATAATGGGGCAGCGGGAGCGAGCGCTTGCCTGCGCTCAAATGAAATTACCATATTTTTAATCTTAATTTTCCACTCTGTTTATCTGACAGTGTGGATGTGCAATCCGGAGAGATAATGAGAGAGTGGGATATTGACACGCCGGCTCTCCAGAGTGCTTGTTTCAGTGATTAAATGCTGTGATCTGTGATTACTTTGTGTCGGGTGTCAGGGCAAGCGACCAGGGCTCGGGGAGCGTCGCGTCGACAGACGCCCGCGGCAGATGCTAACCGGCTAACCGGCTCTCGCGACTGACACGCGCACAATGGGGAATACTGAAGCAATCTCATCCCAGTCAGCGTGTTTCCCGCCTCAGCCTCCCAGACGATAAGAGGAGCGGCACAAAAGTTTGCACAATGAGTATTATCATACGGGCACTTTCCCCGCGCGCGTCCCTCACATTAGCGGCGCTCGCGCTTATCTCGGCGCGGGCCAATGGCGGTGCTGATGCAGGACGGGAAAGAGAAGTCAAGAAGTATAAAAATAGACAATTTGCGACAGTCAGCACAATGAATAAACATGACGAATAAACTCCCCGAGAGGTCGCCTGCATGTTAAGAGACACTGATGAGGTCCTGCCGTTCTTCAAGCGAGACATTCACCGTAAACTCACGACTCACGAGGGTTCTGGTGCTCACAATGAGCCCAATGTGGAAAGCAATCACACACAACTGTGGATCACACACACTCATACACAAGCATGGATTACACACGCACTCACATGCAGCCTGTGAATTTAAGGATTCACTTTGGCATTGTGTGTGATTTGTGTGTGTGTGTGTGTGTGCATAAGGAACCTGACAATTACTTTCGGGACGTTTTCTGTATATTACCTCCTCTCAAATAAATCGCTTGATGGTGCAAGTTTCTGGTGGGGAAGTGTGGCTGTTTTGTGCCTCTGACAGCCGTCGTGTGAGCAAATCCCACGGGATTGACTGACGCCTGGCACTGTCCCTCATCCAGAAAATGAGAGGTAACAGCGTATCTGACTTCTCCTCAAGCCTTTTTCAGGCCCATTCTCCAAACCATTTGTCACATCAAATAAATAGCACAAGTTTAAAGCCTCGTTCCGACTCCCAGCACAGTCTGCCAGTTGAGTTACTCGACCAATTTATCATCTTTTGTGCTCCAATCATCGCAGAAACGTCTCGGTTTGGTACAAGGCTCCTCATTGGTATTGTATGTGCATCATGCATCAGGTCAATGCTGGTGTAAGTTTGACTATTTTCAACCTACTCTGTGTCTTGTGGTGTTGGTACATGTAAATGAGCAATCTTCACTTGTTTTGCAGTGTTACCTGGATCGAGTGATTGGTTCGTCAGCGATGATGTAAATGCTAGTGACCGTCCGAGGCCTGAGTTTGAGATTAGTTTGAGCAAACTCTGTTTTTCAGGCTCAAGAAGGTGGATTGGTTTTTAGCAGGTCTTTACCACGATAATTATTCTAAACGGCTAATCTGACTAATCACGGCAAAGTGACTCGTATCTGATGCAATTAAGCCACACCCCCTTAACTCTCGCTGCAAATACAGCATTTATAGTGAAAAAAATTCAGATTCAATTGGAAATAAACTCATGCAGAGAAAAGTCTTCAAAGTTTCTCCTAAATTTCATTAGAAAAGAAACAAAAAGACCTGAAGAAATAAACTTTACTTTTACTCATCATTTATCAAAGTGCTTCAATTCCAATAGAGGTATGGTTAATTTAAGTACGTAAATTTAAGTATTTAAGTAAATAAAACCTTTTTAAGCATAAATAAATAAATAAAATGTCCAGTCTAAATAATTTTCTGCAATTTTCATCATTATGCCACAAATACTGCTACTAATACTTGCAAAAATGATCGCCAATAAGATCCTATATGTTAAGAAAGAAACGATCTTCATCATCATGACAGCGTCTCCCACATTCCCTCGGTCTTCACAGCCATCATCAGTATGCGTTGGGTTCGGCACACTGATAACCGATCCGCCCGTTCTGAGCTGCTGGCCTGAAGCTTCAGGCAAATAGGAAACTGGTGGCCTGTTCTCAGTCTGAATCCTCTGCACGCTCCGCCACCTCTGCCTAAATGGCCTTTGAGTTTCTAACCGCGAGAGCAAAGCTGCAAATGAAAGGATGGGACAATGGGGCGAGGCTGAACTCATCAGTAACAAAGGTTCCTGTTCTTCGTGATGTCATCGCATTGTCTGTGAGCACAGAGTTACGAGTCTGAATCTCATCGAGAGAACGCCGGTCGCGAGTCTGAATCTCATCGAGAGAACGCCGGTGAGGAGTCTGAATCTCATCGAGAGAACGCCGGTCGCGAGTCTGAATCTCATCGAGAGAACGCCGGTCGCGAGTCTGAATCTCATCGAGAGAACGCCGGTCGCGAGCCTGAATCTCATCGAGAGAACGCCGGTTTCTGTTTTATTTAAAATATAAAATTTAGTTTATATAAATTGATGTATGTTGGTTGGTCAATTGATGTTAAGTAATATTTTTATATAATATTAGATAATAAAATCTAATAAAATAAGTTAATTTAGATGTTACCATATTTTATTCATCATTCTATGCCCATTTCCACACAAGTTAAAGTGTACATGCTATAAAGTAAAGCAGCATGAGCGTGTGCATGTTATAGTGATTCCACTCCACAAAAGGACACGGGTCCGCCGTTAGACGTGACGCCTGCGGGGTTGCCTTTACATTTAGCAATATCACATTCTGACAATCTCTAAATGTAACGGCAGTGTTCATAATAATACTAATACTAAAACACCAGTTCTTTCCATGAAAATACACCGATGTCTTGAGGAACCTCGTGCATCCGGAGTCCGCGCCGCTCCAGGTGGAGAGTCAGCGCTTGTTTGGGCTTTTCCCCGGGTTCGGGTCGGGGCGAGTTTCTCATCACTCCTCCTAATGCGGGACCCACGGGGTCGGTGGCAGGCCCACAATACTGCCGTTGTATGGCTCCTGTCAGCGGCTCAAGTCAGGCTTCCTGTTCATTAGGCCTCTTTTCACCTCGTCACAATGAGCCGACTCAGCGGACGCCCCTCGACGCCTCTCAAAGCCCCAAACGCTGTTTATGCACGCTATTGTTGTGCTTTGTGTGGCCGCTCTTAATGTGCAGCGATTCGTCTGCTTTTGTGGCACCGAGCGCAACATTATCCGAGCCTGTGTGGCTTCAGATTCAGAGCGCTGGCTTCTCAGGGCCCTGGACAGGCCAAACACACACACACACACACACACACACACACACACACACACAAAGCTAGAGAAATGGACCTGTCTGCTGTAAACCAACCGTTTTCAGTTTGGTAGTTTGGCCTTTCTGATGCATCATAATTAAAAACACCATGAAATCAAATCTGGGCTTTTGTGGCTTTTGGGATCTGTAGTTTTGAGCTCTTCTATATGCTGGTGTACTCCTACAAAAATAACTGTTAACATACATAATTAACTTGAATTAAACTAAATTAGATAAGAGTTCTCTCTTGAAGGAAAATTGACCAAAATATTTCGCAGTCTACACAATTCTGAGCCGCTCTCTAGAATAATATAGTTCCTCTTTCTGATAAATCTGATCTCCTTTAAATCACTTCATTTCATGCGACAGTGAAAGTGTCAAAGTTTATACACAAATATGAAACAAAATAATAAATCCGAGCGCGGTAGAATGACACGATCATCCGAACCCAGATAACTATGGCATCAGATAAACACAGACAGACAGCGCATGAGATAAATGGACATGTTACAGACACAGAATTAACCTGATGACGTTCCCCGGTTCGTTCCTCTCGTCTCGTACTGAAGCTGAGGGAGAGTTTCGTGCTCCGGTCGCTCTTTCACACACGGAAGTACGTCTCAGATGTTTCTCCTAAACTTCAGCCGAAGAAAAAACAGCAGAGAGAAATACAATTACATGTAAACTTCAGAAATGAATATTGTCGCATCACTTTTCAAATTTACTCACATCATATCAGTTCAAACCAGACCTGTAACCCCAAATTATGAATTATTTATAACTATACTAGCTAATGTTCTCACAATTATACTCGATATGTTCAAAACCACAGGTTTGTCTGGATTATGGGAAGGAATTTCAAAATAGAAGTTTGATTTCCATGTTTGATTAATCTTCAATCTGCTCACTGTTGTTTTACTCTCGTTTCAGACCGATCGTATGACACACCAATTCATATTTCCATTTTTGGCGTGCGTTTAAACGGCATTTAAAACAAGGGACAAACTAAAAAATAAAATGCAGAATACAACTCTCAAGCAGGTTCAAAGGCCAATGAATAAATGTGAGTTTTAAGTTTAAGTGATTTAAAAATGTGACGGCAGGAGGCCAATCTGACATTGAGAAGCAGATCGTTCCACAGCCTGAAAATGCCCGATCTCCCCTAAAGTGTGATTTGAACACCTGAATTCAAGGATTTGGAGGGGTGTCCCAATAATTTTGGTAATATAGTGTGTACATATATGTTAAGAGTGGCGTTGTGTTGTGAGATCCGACCACATCCACTGAAGTGTCTGATTTAGATACTCTGAGGGAATCTGCTGTCCTGTCTAGTTAAGATCTACCTCAGCCTCTGATAACGACTTCTCTCCTTCCATCTTTTCTTCTGTGGCGTGGGATCGTTGAGTCGAGAGCGGAGGAGACGTTCCTTCTGGTTTCCCCACTTGAAATGACATCCATTAAGTGGTCTGCTGTTTCAGGAGTATTTAATAAAGGCTGGTCGACTGCCACACTCTCTCTTCTCTCCTTCTGGCCTTCAAGGACTCTGAAATCAAGTGTTCGCATGTGTTGCTTCTGGCTGATATTTTCATTAAGTGCATTCTTATCAAATAATGAAACCAGGAATCTGTCTCTTCCCAAATGCCATTACTTCACCAATAAAAAGCTTTCCAGAGTAATATCTGTTTTTGAGACGGGCTAATTTGAGGGAGGTTTTACATGCCAGACTCACCAGATTTCAATTTATTTCTATTCTGTGCCTACAGATTCACCCGTGTGATTTCCTCTCTTTACCAGCCGGACTGAGTATAACCGTGATTATTGCTTTAATAACAATATTCAATAAATCTGAAAAACACAACCAGTCCAATCTGAAATAATTGTATGTACAGATGAAGAGTTTTTCTTTAAAGTCTGAACGAAGAACTTCAGCTGCTGAATCTGTTCCTCTTTACATCAATATTCACCCTCCTCCAGATCATCACGGCACTGGTTGATTTGTTTGCATTGATTAAATGACAGGAGCTGTCGCCACCCTAAAGCATGGTTATTAATTATTTTCCTATTGATATCATAACTGAATCAACAATGATTTCAGCAAGTGAAAGGGATTTCTCATCAGACAGCACTGTGAATTACAAAGCTGGCCATTTTAATCAGCATGACATGGAGTAAAATCTTTACTGGTTTAATCAATCTTTAGAGACGGCCCACTTTACATCTTTTATTTATAAGAATAATTGATTGGAAAGCTTTTGCAGGAAGTTGGTGTTGACAGCACTTTGTTTGTTTGTTCTGAAATATCCAGCGTAAGGATGAGCTGAAAGAAACAGAAATCCCGATCCGTGTTTTATAACACAAAGGAAGTCAAACTCAAACTCTTCATCTGACAGCTTTACTGGAACTGCTTCTCCTCTGCCCAGATACTGTTAAACACACTCATGGAGGGGAGACCAAAGAGTGTATATAACGGTATATATAAATAATCGGTAACACTTTTCAAAATAAGGTTCATTAGTTAACATTAGTTAAGGTATTAACTCAAATGAACTAACAATGAGAAACTTATTTGTTAAAAAATTTTATAATCTTTGTTAGTTAATAAAAATCCAGCTGTCTAATATCATAAGTAAATGAAAAAAATAAGATTAAATAAATGCTGAAGAAATATTGCTAATTTTTAGTCCATGTTAACTGAAGTAGTTAATGTTAATTAATTAACATTATTGTAAAATGTTACTATAAAATTCATAATTAGTTTACTGGATTTTATATAAAATTCCAGATGTATATAATCTCTGAAAACAATATTTTTTTCCTGTGCAGTTTTGCTCAAATAAGCAGATGTGTGTTGTGAGGATATTCTCATTGTGTTGTTCTTCACAGGTTAAACAGACTGGTGTGATAACAGGACCCTGGTTGTGTCTTAAGAGGATTAGTAGTGTTCGTGGTGTCGTGAGGTTATCGGGCCGGATAGGCTGTTCATCCGACAGCTTGAAGTAATCACTCTGACCTCCTGCTATCAGCGTCCGGTCCGAGAGATAGGCTCTCGAGCGCTAACAGCCAACGCTCTCCATACCTGCATACGCTCAGCAGACCACTACACCACCACTACACCACCACTACACCACCACTGCACCACCACTACACCACCACTGCACCACCACTACACCTCAGAGAACCACTACACCACCACTACACCACCACTACACCTCAGAGAACCACTACACCACCACTACACCACCACTACACCCCAGAGAAAGAGCTCAGTGGAAAAGGGATCTAAGATCAGTAAAGCATCAGTGGTTGAATCTAATGAAAACTGCTCTTCATGTGAGGTAAACAAACCTTTACGAGTTCAACTTTGATGGGCATTAAAAGTGAAGCACACCGACGGAGGAACTTCTGTGCACTAACATCATATTTCTGTGGTTTCTCTCTGGCCTCGGAAATCTTTCAATCTTCCACCAAAGTTTCTTCCTCTTCAGTTGAAACATTGATCATCGGGGCATAACCAATATGAAGGATTATCCATTCTATGGGCTGCTTATGGAAGCATTTTTGCTAAAGGCAGCCATGCAAATTATTACTTACTGCCCTGTAAGCTGATAACACAAATTAGATGCCTATTAAATTTGAACAATGTATATAGAATTAAACAGAGGAGAAAAAGATGGAAAGTGATATCGGGACGCTTGTGACGAGACGCTGAAGTCACGTGATGTTCAGTAAAGCACCGTGTGTGAATGTTACTCTTAAAGTCATCCAGGGTTATTATCATTAACTTCGACTACAATAAACAATAATGTGAATGTTTTCATGGTTTAAGTACTACAATAACTAAAACCAAATAAACTAAAACTTTCAATAATATGGGATTAAATGCATTAATGAATTGGACTCGTGATTGGACGGAGGTGATAGTGATGAACCTAAACACAAAGTCAAAACCCCTAGTCACTGTCCCTTTGTTCCCAGTCTCAACCGCACCGCTAAACCCACACAGACGGAATGATTAGACTCTCTCTCCTTCATCCTCCCTTTCCTTCTGTCTCTTTATATTCATTAGATTCATTCAGCCAGCAAAACAGCTTGTGATTTTGGTTGAATTCATGTGCTTTTTTTTGTCCAGCGGGCAAATTAAATCGCTCTGGAGGGGCCGGAAAAGACCCGGAGAAGAGAGAACAGTCGGAGACAAGCCGGAGATGAGCCGGAGACGAGAGATGAGCCGGTGAAGAGCTGGAGACCAGAGAAGAGCCGGAGATGAGAAGGAAAAGAGCTGAAGACGAGAGAAGAGCCGGAAACGAGCCGGGGATTAGCCAGAGACGAGAAACAAGCCGGAGAAGAGCTGGAGACCAGAGAAGAGCCGGAGACAAGAAGGAAAAGAGCTGAAGACAAGAGAAGTGCCAGAGATGAGCTGGAGACGAGAGAAGAGCGAAGAGTCGGAGACGAGAGAAGAGCCAAAATCAAGAGAAGAGCCGGAGAAGAGCCTGAGAGGAGAGAAGAGCCGGAGAAGAGCCGGCTGTTTTAATCAAAATGTTAATCAGAATGTTTTAATCAAACAGATCTCATTGACTATCATAGTAGGAAAAATACAATGGTAGTCAATGGGGATTGAGATCTGTTTGATTAAAACATTCTTCCAAATATCTTCCTTTGTCTTCAGCAGAACAAATAAACACATGGAGGTTTGGAACAACACGAGGGTGAGGAAATACTGACAAAATTTTCATTTTTGGGGTGAACTAACCCTTTAAATGCAACCTTAAATAACTGTTATTAATAATGACTGTTTTTTGTAAAGGGCACCTTGAGTATAGTTCAACTACTTTGAATGCTGAGTAGCTTGTAGCTTGACAAACTACAGTTTCATAGTTTCCTCCTCGCTGATTCTCCTCCAGCCTTCCAAAAGTTAAAGCTCAACAAAATGAGACAAGTCCCTCGCAGCAGCAGAGCAAAGAAAGGGGAAAATATTGATCTGGCACACCTTAAACAAACACACTCACGGCACAACAGTAATGCAGCGGCAAACTCAGATTGGCTGTGAAATCTTCATTTAGACAACAGCTCTAGGCGGATGCGTATGACTGCAGGTTTATATAGCATTAGTTCTGCTCTCACAACATGCTCCCACATCCCTCAAATATGAAGAGCAGTGATAAAGAGCTACAGATGATTTTACTTCTTCATTTAAAAACTTTTATGAATTCATTAATGGAGCTTGTGGAGTGTGGAGCTGAATTCTGAACTGATGTTCAATGTATGTAATAAAGGTTTATATGCGGTTAAAGCTCAAATGTGCCATTATATGATGAACCCTTCAGAACTACAGGCCACAAATGAAGTCACTCCACATTCAGACTACGACCACATATGAAGTCACTCCACATTCATTCACACTACGGCCACATATGAAGTCACTCCACATTCACACTATGGCCACATATGAAGTCACTCCACATTCATTCACACTACGGCCACATATGAAGTCACTCCACATTCACACTACGGCCACAAATGAAGTCACTCCACATTCACACTATGGCCACAAATGAAGTCACTCCACATTCACACTATGGCCACAAATGAAGTCACTCCACATTCACACTACGGCCACAAATGAAGTCACTCCACATTCACACAACGGCCACATATGAAGTCACTCCACATTCACACTACGGCCACATATGAAGTCACTCCACAAGTGACGGAGGGCAAAACAAGGTTTTCCTCCACTGACCGCCAGTTAACTCAACACTAATAGTAAGATAAGCCTAACTCTAATATTAACCCTTTCCCACCACTGACTGCGGTGTTTTCACTGTTATCCACTAGGCGGCGCTGGTAAGCATTTACTGAGAAAGTGCAGAATCTCAGAATCTGTAAAAGAGCAAAAACAAGTGATAAAAGCATCGCTGCCGCACGTCTCTGACAACAACACGATTTCGATTAATCACAGATTCTCTAGATTCGTCTAGATCCTCTTTTCGTTAAGTATTCCTGACCAGTCGTGTTTCCCTAAATCCCATTTTAAATGAAGGTTGCTGGGCAAAGTGATAGACGAGCCATTTAGGATGAATGTGAAATGCCATTGTAACAATGTTCCTAAATGTAGACTTCAGTCCTGTGTGCAGATAAACAGTTTTGCTATAACACTATGGAGGGTCCAACAGGAAGGCGTTGATTGTCGACTGAAAGAAATCCTTCCCTGTGGCAGGCGTTTTCAAGTAGATCAATGTTTTCTGTGCCAGATAAGAACACACAGCCACAGAAACTGTAAGGTTCGTCAAGGAGTCCGATAAAAGTTCAGTAGGGTTTTATAGCGCGTGTAATGTCAGCGATCTGATTGGTCCTCCGTTTAGCAGGCCTCATTTCCAATCTCTGACAGCAACGCCTGTTCGACACGAACCGCTCACTCTATATATGGAAATCACTGTCTTCAGGGCAAAAAAATGTAAAAAGGTAAGATTGGCACTTTAACCTCGCTGGCCCCCGGAAAATATGTTTTAGTCTGATACATTATACTGCAAGGAATTATTTATCAAGATGATACAAGCCGGATATTTCCAAAAATAATGAGATGTTGGGGTGGCAGCTGGAAGGTCCCGGTCCAGTGAGCAGCGACTGTGAATCAGGGGAATAGAGTAAATATGGGGAGACGAGAGGCGCGTCTCCCTAAAACACTCGGCAGACTCTGAGTCTGAGTTTCAGAGACGGTGTGTGTGACCAAGATTTCACTTTCAAACACTCGACTTTAAAACTGTTCAGACTTTACTTGCCTTAAATCACGAATGCATCTTAAACTCCGTCGGACATCTGATCCATGGTGGACAGATCACAATGAATTAAAATAATGTCAATATTTGAACTCTTTGAACACATATTGGAATGTAAAAGTCACAGACGGGCTGTTTTGTTCTGGTGTTCATGGACTTGTTTGTTATTGGCTACATTGGTTCACCTGCTGGTCATCGAGTTCATTGGTTCCTCGTTTCATTCAGGTGTGTGTGTGTGTGTTATTGCTGTGATCACACACGGTTTTGTTGCCTTATCCACTGGATCTGTGTTTGTTTTACATGAATAAAGACTTCAGTTGCTTCACCCTTTATGAATCATCATCATACCTGAGACGTTACAGTCAATACATTATTCTTTTAAGAAACTGAATGGATTTTTTCAGGATTCTTTAATGAATAGCAATATCAAAAGAACAGTCTATATTGAAATATAATCTTTTGTAACATTATAAACGTTTTTACTGTCACTTTTGTTCAATTTAATGCATCTTTGATGTATAAAAGCAGATTTCCCAAACATTGATTTACACTGACCGCCACAAATCAGATCTCAGCACTTCATTAACTAGACCGTGGCAGCACGAGAATATATTTAAACTTTCATAATAACATAAAAGCTCTTTAATGTCATGTTTTGCGCCATTCCAGTCAAACAAACTAAAGTCAAAAGCTTGGCTTTGCAAGTCGCTGCGACTTCTTTCGAGTCAAGTGGCGTGTATGTTTATGCAGAAGTCATGATGCCATGTTGCAAAGCCAAGCTTTCGACTTTAGTTTGACTGGAATTGCGCAAAACAATGACATTAAAGAGCTTTTAAACGAACAGTAAGACTCAGGTTCTCAATGAGAAGAAAGATAAAGTTAAAAAGCCTTTATTTGGTATGGGTTAAATCATTTTAAAAGTTACACGAGCCACCGATAAAAAAACGATTGCGAAACGACTGCGTTAGTGGTAATTAACTGATGTAAAGTCAGTCCAACAATTATAGCAAAAGATGTCGGTGGGTTTACGTATATCCCAGCCACCGCTCTAGACATTGTTTTAAATTAAAGACGATGTGTGTTTTCCAACACTAATAGCAAGGAAAGCCCCAATACTTGGAGTTTCTCCTCAGGTCTGCTTCAAGCTCGTGATTCTGGCATTTTTTTGAGGTTTAGAATCCAGTTTTCCCGAATTGCTTTTGTCTTTTATGAGTTTCACGAACGACTTGTTTTCAATCAAAAATAATGTTGTCCATTGCATTTTTGTGAAATATTCACTTTAAAACCTCCTCATGTGAGCGTTAAAACCTTTTTGTAATGCACGGGAGTTTTGGCGAAATTAACATGTTTCCATGGGCGTATTTTCAATTTCAACTTGTGCAATTTAAAGCGTAAGGTAAACCCTGGTGAAGCCGTCGCTGGTGTATTTCAGCATCTCCTCTGTCCGTCTGCTATTGTCCCAGCGCTGCTGATTCTGGAGATCCTCATTAATCTCCACGGCCAGCCTAAAAACCTGCTCTCTCTCTCTCTCTCTCTCTGTGTGTGTGTGTGAGGGGGATTCATTTCTTTCTTTTTGATGGGAATTGAATTTGATACTGCATTGTTAGCTATATGGGTTTCTGACAAAGGCCTGCGATCCTTTCTGTGTGAGCACACAATCAGAGAGACCCAATTAAATAATTTGCTACAATACAGGAGAACAAAAGCCTACGAGAGTCTAAAGTGAGGGAGGCCTCGCTCTGCCATTTGCATTCTTACCGTTTTTTCCTTCTCTTGTTAATTAATTTGCTTGGAAACCGTCGGGGGGGCGAAGGCAGTCCTGGACACAATAGGCCGCGAGTCGCTCATTTCAAGTGTCGCCGGAGTCGCTTTATATTCCGACGATGTGCTAAATCAACATTTTACAATAGGAATCCTCTTTGTAATATCTCTGGAGTCCTGATAATGATTCGAGGTTATGAGGGAATTTAAATGACGCCGCTGTTTATTTTGTGTCGCTGACGGAGAGTTACTCGTGTGCGTGTCGCGCATTAAAAGCCACGACTGCTTTCACTACACACCTTCTGCTCATATAATACACAAAACATCTAATCATTCTTCAGCAAACACACCGATTCATTCTGTTTTCCCTCAAACTCTTCTCTAGATAATCAACTCGTTTTGATTTCAAACAAATGAAGTCAGATTAAGGAGATGACCTGTGTAATCCTACAAAACATCAACACAAGCTCGGACAGATAATTGATCAGCGCTCAGGACAGCTGTATGGAGGCTCCGGACACACACACACACACACACACACACACACTCCTGTCTGTTTAACACCAGTGGGATTTTCCACACTCAACCGCGGTAATTGAAAGAAATGAGCCATAGAGACGCAACATTAGAGCGACCCCGGGAGACTGAAGAGAGGGAACAGAAGACACACACACACACACACTCACAATTATAATTATTTTTTATAGCCATATTGATATATAATCACACATTTTGGCTAAATTGCGCAGCCCAATAAAGCACATCAAACCTGGATTTGTATATACTTTTAAAATTGCAATGCAATTGATCAGAACAATTGCGATCTTAATTTTTCCCAGATCAGCAGATGATCATCTGAAGACGGACCCCGAAGACCCAGAGGACCGTGAAGACGTGTTCAGGGTCCGTCTTTGGGTCCGTCTGTCGTAGCGGTGGCTGGGATATACTGTGATGGGGAAGAAATCGCCCACACTCTCCAATTCTCTGTCAACATCAAATCAAAACTGGCCATTCTTGAGTTTTTATGATGTAATGTGCACATCATCATTCTTGTGTTAATAATCTTAAATCTGATTAAGTCCCTCCTTCTCTGATGACGAGGGCGGGGCTTTAACCTGTCACTCACATGAGATCAGCCAATAGCAAACCACAACCATCCAATTAATTCCCCACGAACAGAATCAAGCCCCACCCATATTTGCTCTCGTTCCTGAAGAGTTTCACTGGGATAAACGGCACAGGAGAAACACACGCAACTTCCCTTTCATGCCGACAGTAAACCATCAAACTTTCATGTTGCTTTAAAACCACACCCTTACATCTTCTACTTTCGTTACACTGAGCCATATTACGATTTCAGATTTATATTGAGCAATCGCGCAGCCCGACCATCTAATAAACCGTGAACCAGTTTAACCAGTTTAATCATGTTCCTTAAAGGGATACTCCACTTTTTTTGGAAATAGGCTCATTTTCCCACTCCCCCAGAGTTAAACAGTTGAGTTTTACCGTTTTCAAATCCATTCTGACGATTTTCTGATATTTAGAAGAATATCAGTATCCAGACAGTTTCTGCTTTCATTGACTTCCATAGTAGGAAAAATATATACTATGTTAGTCAATGAGAGCAGAAACTGTCTGGTTACTGATATTCTTATAAATATCACAAAATCGTCTGAATGGATTTGAAAACGGTGAAACTCGACTGTTTAACTCTGGGGGAGTGGTAAAATGAGACTATTTCCAAAACAAGTGGAGTATCCCTTTAAATTGAAGCAGCTGAACGCAATCAGGCAGAGTATTCTGTCATGGATGAGCTCCTCAGGGCCGTTACCTGTTGGTCACATGATCGATGAGGTGGCGTTTGAACATCAAGCTCCACTTCTTGATGACGTTGAGCAGGGCAGATTTAAAGGGCCGGGCGTCCACCCTCATCCAGCCCTCGAACACGTGTACGGGCTCCAGCCGCTGCACCTCCTCGTACAGTCGCTCGTACGAGTCCACCTGCTGGCGGAAGTGCTCGAGCGTCGGAGGGGCTTCTGGGACGCCGTGCTCAGCGTGGGCCTCCACCTCGTCGCTGGTGAGGATGTGGCCGTACTGCAGGAACTGCTGCATGACCTCGGCGCGGTCGTCCACGTACAGGTAGGCGTAGCGCTCCAGGGTGTTGCGGTACTGCAGGCACTTCCCCATCACGGTCCTCACACGCCCCAACAGAGTCTGCCTCATTCCTGCCAGATCCAGCATGTCCTCCATATCAGCCTGAAGAAACAACACAGTGGCGATATACTGTATATACGACTGTAAATAACAAGAAAACTAAATTCATTTTATAAAGTATCTTCTTATTAACCTCTGAACTGTCACCGGTACCGGAACGCCTAACTTTACTTCACTATATTACCATTAAATCCTAATCTAATTATGACAAATTATTTATTGTTGGAAAGGTCTAAGACTCCTAAATAGATATTTTAGGTCTGTTTTCTCTTACAAATTATGAATGAACAGTAATATATGAATTTATGACAAGAGTGCGCCTCAAAAAAATCGACGTCATTACAG
>JAOTRC010000043.1:205946-219959 GCA_027497675.1 Cyprinella lutrensis
TCATATGTGTAATTCAGGGCACAATTCAAACCAGATCAAAATATTTGTTGTCTCTCGCCATTGACTACCATTCAATAATTTTCCGAAGTTAGGTCCCATGGTGGTCGGCCGGAAGGGGAGGGGCTTAGGCTCTCTATTGCAGAGGGAGCCTGTGAAACCCAAGGGAGGGGCTCCAGCAGACCAATCACAGTGCTTGTGGTTCGCGTAGAATTGACACGTTGTTACATTTTTGGAGAAGTGCACCGAAGGGTATGTGCGCTACACACAGCCACTTCAAACACCGTTTTTCTCGCAAGTTTACATCTTACAATTTTGACATTTTCTCCATAATTCTGTTTAGATCTTGTAATTTCTGGGGGGAAACGTCCAAATTGTGAGATATAAACTCAGAATTCCAGGATATAAAGTCTTAAGCTGTCTTTATTATTGCAAATAAAAAGGCTAATGGGATGCAAACGTAAAGTGAGAGAGACCCGTCGGAGACTCCCGAGTACCGATGCTGAACACTGCATGAAGAGCTCGGTGTGAACGCATTAACCGTTAGTGCTGCCCCGTGTGTCCGCAGGGATACTCCACTCTCCCGGGATACGGCAGGGACAGCGCTCGGCCAATCACAGTGTGGAAGGGGAACTCCATGATGACCATCGCCGTCAGAGATCCTCAGATCAGCGGGAAAGACAGCGGGAAAGGAGACAGTGACGTCAATGACAGCGATTCTGACATCAGCGAAGGACTCAAGAAGGACTACACCTCGTATAAAGGTGACAGACTCGTGCTCTCCTCACTCACATAAATGAACTCTAGTGTCCTGCACACACTAGTGGAAACATATCAAGAGTTATATCTGGTGTGTGAGTGATCTGTGGTTTGCCTGTGTGAGTTAATGAGGTGGATTCGTCAGGCTAACGGTGAGTCAGCTTAATGAGATGCTGATTGGATTGGTTCACGTCAAGGTCAGTTTGTTCCTTGAGCAACCTTGTTATCCGCGGGGAAACAGAGTGAGCGTCACACTGGCGCTGGTAGAGCTGAAGAGTGTGTGTTTATGCTGCGTCACACACACCTGAGCGCGCGGAGAGTCAGGACATGTCCATTTCTTTACGTTCTGCCAGGGAGGTTTATGAATTCATGAAAATGTCTGGTTTTCATGGGTCCATTAAGCGTGAGCTTTAAATTGACTGGCTCTTGCCTTTGCACACAGAACATTTGAAACCGGCTTCGGCTTCGCACCGGCCTGTTATAATCAGCGCGTTCCTCAACCCGCAGCGGCTCAGAGCAGAGAGCACGTCAGAGAACAGAGGCGCCTGTGTGTGTGTGTGTGTGTTCATCTCAGCCTCACTGCTCGTCAATGCCAGAATATTTGAAATGACCAATCAAATCAAACATCTGTGAACAATAAAGTCTTACTTTGATTTGATTGGTCATTTCAAATATTCTGACATTGACGAGGAGTGACAGACCAATGAGGCTGAGATGAATACACACACACACACACACAAGTGAGAGATAACATGTAAATAGCTAATAGCGTTAAAAAAATCCCAAATTTAAATTCATAGATGTTTTAGTTTTTTGTTTCAATTCAAAATTTGTTTCAATTTTAATTTTTGCCCTGAATTCTAAGTTTACATCTCACAATTTTAATTTTTTCCCTGAATTCTAAGTTTACATCTCACAATTTTATTTTTTCCATTAATTCTAAGTTTACATCTCACAATTTTATTTTTTCCCTGAATTCTAAGTTTACATCTCACAATTTTGATATTTTTCCCTGAATTCTAAGTTTACATCTCACAATTTTTATATTTTTCCCTGAATTCTAAGTTTACATCCCGCAATTTTAATTTTTTCCCTGAATTCTAAGTTTACATCTCACAATTTTATTTTTTCCCTGAATTCTAAGTTAACGTCTTGCAATTTAAATTTTTTTCCCTGAATTCTAAGTTTACATCTCACAATTTTGATAATTTTCCCTAAATTCTAAGTTTACATCTCACAATTTATTTTTTTCCCTGAATTCTAAGTTTACATCTCACAATTTTTATATTTTTTCCCTGAATTCTAAGTTTACATCTCACAATTTTGGTATTTTTACGTGAATTCTAAGTTAACATCCCGCAATTTATTTTTTTCCCTGAATTCTAAGTTTACATCTCACAATTTTGATATTTTGCCCTGAATTCTAAGTTTACATCTCACAATTTTTATATTTTTCCCTGAATTCTAAGTTTACATCTCACAATTTAATTTTTCCCCTGAATTCTAAGTTTACATCACACAATTTTTATATTTTTTCCCTGAATTCCAAGTTTACATCACACAATTTTGGTATTTTTACGTGAATTCTAAGTTAACATCTCGCAATTAAATTTTTTTCCCTGAATTCTAATTGTACTTCTCACAATTTTGATATTTTGCCCTGAATTCTAAGTTTACATCACACAATTTTGGTATTTTTACGTGAATTCTAAGTTTACATCCCGCAATTTTAATTTTTTCCCTGAATTTTAAGTTTACATCTCACAATTTTGATAATTTTCCCTGAATTCTAAGTTTACATCTCACAATTTTGATATTTTGCCCTGAATTCTAAGTTAACATCCCGCAATTTTAATTTTTTCCCTGAATTCTAAGTTTACATCTCATAATTTTTATATTTTTCCCTGACTTCTAAGTTTACATTCCGCAATTTTATTTTTTTTCCCTGAATTCTAAGTTTAAATCTCGTAATTTTGATATTTTTTCCTGAATTCTAAATTTACATCACACAATTTTGATATTTTGTCCTGAATTCTAAGTTAACATCTCACAATTTAGATTTTTCCCCTGAATTCTAAATTTACATCTCACAATTTTGATAATCTTTCCTGAATTCTAAGTTTACATCTCACAATTTAATTTTTTTCCCTGAATTCTCAGTTTACATCTCACAATTCTGACTTTTTTCACATAATCCTGAGAATATATCTTATATAATATAATAATATTATCCAATATTTAAACTCACAATCCTGAGAAAATGGCGGTTCAACCTGAACTAAAGTTGATCTGAATAAAGACTATTGTCTCCTGTAGAGCAGCTTCTGAATGTGCCTCATAACAGATGTTTGCGTCATTGATTCTGTTATTCTCTTGTTGATCCGCTTGTCTAGAAGTTAGTAATCATAATAACGCTGTTTTCCCAGGTCTGTGGGCCTGTACCAGTGAATGCAGGATCCTGGGCCACTCGGACCGGTGCTGGAGCCCGTCGGCCAGCAGAACCAGCGGGAACACGAGGCACCTCTCGACCTTCACGAGGACCAGGAGCTCGGACACACACACGCCCAGAGGCTCGGACACACACACGCCCAGAGGCTCGGACACACACACGCCCAGGAGCGTGGCCTTACACAGCCTCACAGAAGACCAGCAGAGTCAGTGCGATTACATACACATCTGCTCTCCACAGTCTCAGAGACAGAGACGAGACGCTGAGGACACACACCTGTTTACACACTCCACCAAACCCATCACACACACAGATTCACAGTCTCAGAGGAGACGAGACACTGAGGACACACTCACACACTCCACCAAACCCATCAACACACACAGTCCCGCCAGATTCACAGACTGATATGTTGAGATATAAACTCAGAATTCTGGGACAAAAAAGTCAAATTTGCTGTACATACTTTATCTTTGACTGCATTGGTGTTTTGTACATACGAAATATATATTTTTTAACAATATTACCCGTTTTGTCTCACGCATGTTTTGGAAGATTATAATGTGATTGTGTTCGTCACTTTGGTCGCACTGTAACACATGAAATGTGATTTTTAAAGCTGCAAATGTACTTAGCACTTTTATAACATTTACTTAAAAAACATGATGAATAAAATAAGTTATGATCAAATGTGTTGTGTATCCTTGATGAAACCAGTGAAAAGTATTTATGATCTAACATAAAAACCTTTTGAAAATCTATGACGATTCAGTTTTGTCATAGATTTTCAAGTGGCATTATGTTAAAAAAATTGAAGTTTGTCAGACAAAGTGAAAGTCTTGTTGCTCCATCGCCGGCTGAACGTCCAGAAAGAGACAAAGCTCAAATATAAGAGTTCACATTTGTGTCACACTTTCATCATTCCCATATATGCCATTCCTGATTATTGATTTGATGATATATGATGTGATATAATACTTTATTATCAGACAAGTCTGAATTTATCTTGCAAGACTGTATCTATGTTAACAATCAACATCGACATGAAACTCACAGAGAAATGGCACACATCATTCCTCTAACACTCAAATAGTCATGATGAGAATGACGTTTGACACATAAATGAGATCAAATCTAACCCTAGTAAATCTGAGGAATATTATTTCACTTTGTTGAGTTGAAATAAAAATGTCCTTTCAAAAGCCTCCTGTGATTTTACAGCGAAATCGAGTTAAACGGATGGAAATAAAGAACCACGAGAACATTTGTTCATCTTGACGTGCAGCAAATTGTTCAGTGTTTTGGGTTTAATTTGCATGCATATAGCCATAAGGGGAATTGTGTAGCACTGCTATACATGTTTAATATTCTGCATTAATAAGTGTACTATATTTCTAACATGCGCAATGGTCATGGGAATGAGCCGACGAATGAGATCAGATCTCTTTAACTTTGTTGAAAGCATCTCACGGATTTACAGTAGAACTAGACGAGTGAGCTCAGCCCGTCAATGCACGAGTTCATTTAAAATGCGCATGAACGGCCTAAATCGAGTCTCAGTCGAATGTTTTCTCAAGCCACAGAAAATCCCCGGAGAGGAATTCCAGTCTTGAGTTTCTCCGGGATCTTGTTTACTTTCCCTGAGTTTTCTTCTCTCTCACCTCCATGACAGACACTCGAGAGGAGCTGCGGACAGTCACAAAGCTCTGCTTTCAGTGGACGGCAGAACACCATGGAGGAGACACCAGCACACGCGCCGGCCGAGGTGAACCAGCTTCTCCATATCTCTATCTCTATCATAACTCTATTATTCTTCATCTGTGTGTGTGTGTGTGTGCTGGATCAGGCTTACAGTGAGGTGAACTTGAAGCCTGGAGGGTTTCTGCGCCTCAGGAGGACCGTGGTCTTCGTCTTCATCGCAGGAGCCGCTCTTCTTCTGTTCGGAGGCGTTGGAGCTTTTTACCTGTGGAAAGTCACAGAAAGAGAAGTAGGTGGACCATCCCACAATAGCAGAGCCGTCTAAAGCGTTTTAGCTTCAAATAAGCGCACAGAAATATCTGTCAAATTCTGCTCCATTGACGTTTGAAGGCAAATCAAAGCTGAACCTGATAACAGAGATTGCCGTCGAAACAGATTTCGTTCCTCATGATGTGCAGTAAATTGTTCTGTGTTTAGGGTTTAATCTGCATGTATGCGGTCGCGGGGGGGATTCTGTAACACTGCTTTATTTCTAATATTCCACGTTGCGTAATCACCCAGAATGCCACTTTGCCCAGTGTTCTCTAGAAGTGCGGACGTGGCGATATTGAAAGCGCACATGCAATGAGTTTCAGGCTGAAGTGGAAATATTTAGATTGCAGTTTGTCTCGGGAAAGTGTCAGGATGGATCAATAGAGCGCATTGATTTCAGGCACCTCTGGAATTTGGCACACAAAGAGGTGTGTGTGTGTGTGTGTGTGCTGGGTTACAATCCCGCAGTGTTAACGGCACACACACACACACACAGCAGGCATCGCTTCCCCACAGAAACACACACGACCAGGCAGACGTCGAGCACTAAACATACAGTACAGGAATATTGTGTGCTTTATATGGATGAAAGCAGTGCTTCTTAATTAGGTTAAAAAACTGTTTAATGTGCAAAAGAAAGCATGTCAGACATTAAATGCATTATTATAGCTATTATTATACATTTAACCGATAATAATACACACAATTTGGAAGCTTTTCCTTTTGAAAACTACTCTGACAACTACGGTTAACACGCCCCCTACTTTTCAGACACGCCCCTTTCTTTTAGAGATGCCCACTAACGTTCAACACGCCCACTAACTCTTGACATGGCCCTTCCTTTCAGACACGCCCACTAACGTTTACCACGCCCCCTAACTTTCAGACACACCCCTATATTTCAGACACTCCCACTAACTTTCAAAATACCCCCTTACTTTTAGCACACCCCCTACTTTTCAGACACACCCCTTCCTTTCAGACACGCCCACTAACCTTTTAGCACACCCCCTACTTTTCAGACACACCCACTAACCTTTCAGCACGCCCCCTACATTAATTGCATTATTATAGCTATTATTATACATTTAGCCTATAATAATACACACAATTTGGAAGCTTTTCCTTTTCCCTTTGACAACTACTCTTAAAAATAACCCAACGAACGAGTAACCCAACTATAGCACCTTCCCAATGCATTGGGTTAAAAGCCAGTGGGTTAAACAGTTAAGGTAACTATTTATTTTTATTCATGACATTATTTTAATAAATAAAATGCACTTTGTTGTTCAAAGAGACAGATTGTTTATTTGTTAAAAACAATAAATATGTCTCAACAGATATATTTTTTTAATAAAAAAACTAAATATTGGGGAGTCTTTAATGTAAATATACATAATTGAGTGCAAAAATTCAAAATATGCAAGTGTACATACAATATACGAGTTTAACCCAACAGCTGGGTTATTACTAGAAATTACCCAACGATTTTAAAATGACCCGACATTTTCGGAATATAACCCAACATAGCGACCCAATATGTGTAACCCAACAGTTGGGTCCAAAATCGACCCAAGGGTTTGAGTGTGTGCTGGTGTCGACAGGCGATCAGCGCTCACTACAGCCGGAACATCGACATCAAGACGGCCGAAGATCTCTCTGACGCCGGAGACGACAAAATTGTGGAAGTCCGAGACTTTAAATCTGTGAGTAACAAACCTGTTCATCATACGACAGAGCTGTCCACCGACTGACAGCCGTCTCCCGCCTCATTCACAGGGCATTACCGCTGTCAAGTTCCCTGGAAAAGACAAGTGTTACATCAAATCACAAGACAGATCTGAACTTCCTGAGGTGAGAACCGCCATCATCATCATCATCATGTGTCCCATTTATCATCCTATCCGGATCAGTCATTACTGTAACAGCCGTCCGTTTCTCTGCACATTTAGTGGCTAGTTTGACAGTATCAATTGTATTTCACTTTAATGAAATTGAAATGTCTAAAAATAGTCCTGCAGAAATGACTCTACATGTTCATCATGCTTCACAACGGACGATAACTATAACGATAACTATTAGCGTCTACACCAACACAACAATATAGTTCTGTTTATTCTGAGACAGGGTCAGAAAGGGGCGTAAACAATGCCTAACCCCGCCCACACCCTAACAGGCAGCTTTCACAACCAATTGCAAAGATCTTTTAGCACGCTCCTACATTTCAGATACGCCCACTATCTCTTGACACGCCCCCTACTTTTCAGACACACCCCTACCTTTCAGACACGCCCACTAATGTTTAACACGCCCCCTAATTTCAGACACACCCCTACCTTTCAGACACGCCCACTAACATTTAACACGCCCCCTACCTTTCAACACGCGCCTTGCTTTTCAGACATGCCCACTAACGTTCAACATGTCCCCTACATTTCAGACACGCCCCCTAAAATTTGACACACCCACTACCTTTCAGCTATTGTGACTATGTTTGACTCTATGGTTACATTTCAGGTACGCTCATTACCTTTCCAACTCAAGCAGGGTGGAATCTGGAATCTCTCTATACAGTAGTCAACATTTGAAGCGTATCAAAAAAGGTCATCAAAGTCGTTCTAAGACACGAGCGGTATTGATCAAAATTCATGTATAACTTTGATGAAAGGTTTTCAAAAGTTGACTACTGTACAGACACACACACACAAGTGTGTATATATAAATATATGTCTTTAAGCCAGGATGAGGCAGAAGTTCTAGAGTTCAGTGTTATGTTTTAATGTCCAATAGGAGGAAGCCAATGTTGCGGTGACACCTGATGTGGCGTCTCTGGTCTGGATCGCGTCGGACGAGCCGCTGAAGGACAGCAGTTTCCTGAGCGCTGAAATACTGACATTCTGTGGAGATCTACCCATTTACTGGCATCATCCTGCAAACTCCAGAGGTACTTCATACTACCAAATAAACCTGCAACACACATTTCAAGGCAATTCTATGATGAAAGTATTAACCTTCATATTGTACGATTGATAGTTTAGAAGCACATAAACATGATTACAGAGGATATTTAAGGCAAATCAGAAGCCCTGAACGCAGTTCCGTCATCACCATCTAAAGCTTAGAAACGCCCCTCTGTTTAACGCTCATCTCTGTTCTCGGTCTCGGCTTCTGAAGCGCTGAGGAAGAGGAGAAGTGTGACGCGAGTGAGACGACAGAATACAGGAGTAAACCGGCAGCAAACGAGACGTCGAAACTCCACGAGTTCAGTGAGAGAGGATGAGCGGCCCGAGTATAACCCGGAGAACCCTTATCACGTGAGCCATGCCAACATTAGCAATCATTTCCACATTGATAATAATCAGAGATGTTTCTTAGAAAACAGCTGTTTCATATTGTAATAATATATTTTAAAAATTACTGTATTTTTTATTGCATAAATTCAACTTTGATCATAGGAATAAATTACACTTTATTATATATTCAGATAGAAAACTGTTATTTTACATTGTAATATTCCACAATTTTTACTGTATTTTGTTTTTTAAATTCAGCTTTGATCACAAGAATAAATTACACTTTACTATATATTCACTTAGAAAACCGTTATTTTGCATTGTGATATTTTACAATTTTTACTGTAATTTTTTTTAAATCAGCGTTGATCACAGGAATAAATTAAACTTTACTATATATTCACAGAAAACAGTTATTTTATATTCTAATAATATTTCATAATTTTTACTGTATTTTGTATTAAAATAAGTACAGCTTTGATCCCACAAATAAGTTACACTTTACTATATATTCACATAGAAAACAGTTATTTTACATTGTAATATTCCACAATTTTTACTGATTTTGTTTTATAAATTCAGCTTTGAGCACAAGAATAAATTAGACTTTATAATATATTCACATAGAAAACTGTTATTTTACATTCTAATAATATTTCACAATTTTTACTGTATTTTTTAATAAATTCAGATTTAATCACATGAATAAATTACACTTTACAATATATTCACATAGAAAACTGTTAATTTACATTCTAATAATATTTCACAATTTTTACTGTATTTTTGATCACATAAATTCAGCTTTGATCGTATGAATAAATCACACTTTACAATATATTCACTTAGAAAACTGTTATTTTACATTGTAATAATATTTCACAATTTTTACTGTATTTTTGACCAAATAAACACAGTCTATGTGAGCAGAAGAGACTCTCTCAGAAACGTAGACCCCGGGCCACTTACAAAACAATATCATCTCCTATAGCCTTAGAAGAAAGTACGTTTTTAAATTATTTTACACTCCGAGTGAATCAGAATTGCTTGATCTGGTCTCTCCAGCAGAATCAGGAGGGTTCTGAAGGCCACATGGTGTTCGATCCCATGCTGGACCACCGTGGGATCTGCTGTACCGAATGTCACCGCAGTTACACACACTGCGAGCGTGTGTGTGAGCCGCACGGAGGCTACTGGCCCTGGCCCTACAACTACCACGGGTGCCGGCCGGTGTGCCGGGTCATCATGCCCTGCCGATGGTGGGCCGCCCGCGTCATGGGCCTCGTGTGAGCCTCCGTGACCTCAGACATCCTCAACAACAGACTGCACAAACATGATGTTCTTACGCACTCTTTTCGTCTTATTTCCAGTCCAAATATCTGAAAAATATGTGGGGGGGCGGAGGGGTTAAACAAGCTAAATTATCTGCCAACGGGGTAAGAAAAATAATCTTGTTTTCCACTTGAATGAAGATTATTTTTCTTACCCCACTGGCAAATTGGATACATATAATTATATAATTGGATATATCTGGAAATATTTGGGCTGGAAACAAGACAAAAACACATTTGCAGTGTATCCGGCATTCCTCCGTCTCGTGAACTATAGTCCGGCTGTGCCCAGAATGACCTTGATCGGGTTACATGTCGTGTTTGCCAGAATAACTTGCGAGATGTGTGATATGATATTCCTCCTTGTAAGCAAAGTAAACGGGAATTACAAGGTGTGTTTGGTTTCATTTCTTCACTCAGTGTTATCTATGATGTGTGATGGTTTATTACATGTTGACTGACAGCCCAAACTCTTGGTTTAGCTCAGACACATCAGGCTGTGTTCGGACGGATATCAGACGTCTTTTAAACGCACAGTTGCATGCTGGGAAGCGTCTCACAGCTCCAATGTAACCAATGTCAGACTTCGATGTGTTTTGATATACTAATAAACATATAACTAGCACTAGTTGAGCATATGTTTTGAAAAACAGTGTTTTTAGGACTATCAAAAGATGTTTTTTGAACGATACACACTTTAAGGTAACACTTTACAAGAAGTTTAGACGGCAACTATAGGCTAGGTTAATGCTTCTATAGTATTTTAGTTAACTTCTACATGCGTGACTAGATCACAGTCACGGGTCGCACGGGTTTGGGTCAAAATCATGACGAAAATCATTTGGTATTATCATTGATATTAATCATTTGGATATTGGATGGCAAGTTCTGTGAAGATATTTTGTACATTTCCTACCAGTAATATAATAAAAACATATTTTTGTGAGTGGATGCAGCAAAATCACAAACATAAATGAACATTTTTTAAAAGAGATTTTCTCAATGTTTAGGTTTTTTTTTTTTTTTATGCACATTTTCAATATTGTCATTTACTCAGCGTTCAGATGATGTGTGTATCTCAATTTAAAAAATGACCCTTGTATGTTTATTAGGTCACATTTCCTAGAACTGTTAACATTAGTTAACGCAATATGAACTAAAATGAACATGTATTAAAGGTGACATTATAAGAATCTGACTTTGTCCGTGTTTCAGTGTATGTGTCACCTTTAGTTTACTATAGGAAAAATGAATAAATGCGGTGAAAACATGGCTAGCTCATGCATTAGCTAATGCTAACCGAATGTAAAGTGTGTTTTATTATTTCCGAGTAAGTGCTTTGAGTTTAGACTTGTCCTTCAGTGATGCCGAAATTAAATCAGCTTTACATGAACAACTGAATATCAGCATTGCACGTATGAAATGAAATGCTCTAAACGGTAAAGTCCGCTTCAGGCTCCAGCGATTAACAAGTTCTGAGGATGAAACTAATGTCGTCTGGTGTTTAAGAGTTGCAACCTAATTTTCCTAAATCCTCTGCGTCGGCATTAATAACTCATCAAGCTTAGGCTGGTGTAAGATAACACGACGGTAAGCGTTCAGCTAATCCATGAATGAACACGGAGATATTAAACGGTGTGTGTGTGTGTGTGTGATAAATGAGGAGAAACGCCTCTGACGTGTCGGTGTGTTTAACTCTCCTCCGCCGTAATTTAAGGTTTGGAATTAAAAGCACGTCCATTTCTCTGAGAAACGAGCGGTTCAAACGTCTGAGAGCGAAGTGAAAATCTTTCATTTAAATATGCTTGTTAAAAAATGGGTGATTCTGACACATAAAACAAATTAATGATGTAAAGAGGAGCAGAAACGCGTCGCGCTCGCGCTGTAACTGATGCAGGGTCGGTGTTTGTGTGCAGATCCACATCATCGCTCGATCTGATGATCATGTGAGATGATCGTGTTTCTCCGTCCCGAGTGTGAGTCTCCCTCATCAGCCTAAACTAACATGAGTTCTGCACGACACTTCCTGAGAAACACTTCTGAATAAAATATGACATCTCACATATAAAAACACCTCATCCACTTCAATAATTCGGAGGCTGTCTAGTCTCGGTCTTCATTTATTTATTTATTATTCATTATTTATTGTTTTTCCACAAACAGCCACTCGGAGGGTTTAATGATGTATAAAGCAGAGTTGTGCTGGAGTTTCAGTCACACCAGTGGGACACCAGCATCTACTGGGAACCATGAAGTGTGTGAGAGTGTGTGTGTCAGAAGTCAACAAACTCACACTGCCTTTAGCAAACGCTCACACACGTTAGCATTAGCCCAGACGGAGATGTTCTGGCAGGTTTATGCAACTCTATTTCTCAGATGTTTGAGAAGTTTCTCCGTGTGAAGGTCATGACCTGCTGGAAGCCGGAGCTGATGACACACACGAGTTTAGATGACGCCTATCGAGTGCACGACAGCACAGATCATATCGTGAAGCGTGACAGGCTAATAGAATTGAGTTTAGTACGGTGCAAGCGATGTTCCGTGATCAGTTATTAAACTGCTTTCAGGAATACTGATTAATCAAACATGCCAATCTGTCGTCAGATATGCAGAACAACTAAAACCGGGACCGGAACCAGGAGCGACTGATAGTGGACCACAACCAGGACCAGGACCGAATGACAGTGGACCACAACCAGAACCAGGACCGGGACAGACTGACAGTGGACCGGAACCAGAACCGGAACCGGGACAGACTGAAAGTGGACCGGAACCGGAACCAGAACCGGGACCAACTGACAGTGGACCGGAACCGGAACCAGAACCGGGACCAACTGACAGTGGACCGGAACCAGAACCGGAGTGACTGACAGTGGACCGGAACCAGAACCAGAACCGGGAGTGGCTGACAGTGGACCGGAACCAGAACCAGAACCGGGAGTGGCTGACAGTGGACCGGAACCAGAACCAAAGTCGGAACCAGAACTGGGAGCGACTGACAGTGGACCAGAACTGGAACGACTAACAGTGGACTGGAACCGGAACTAGAGCCGAAAGTGACTGATAATAGACTGGAAACGGAACCAGAACCGACTGATAGTGGACCGGAACCAGAACCGGGAGCAACTGACAGTGGATCAGAAACGGAACTAGAACCGACTGATAGTGGACCAGAACCAAAACCGGGACTGACTAACAGTGGACTGAAACCGGAACTAGAACTGGGAGTGACTGATAATGGACCGGAAACGGAACCAGAACCGACTGATAGTGGACCGGAACCAGAACCGAGAGTGACTGACAGTGGACCAGAATCAGAACAAGAACGGGAGCGACTGACAGTGGATTGGAAACGGAACCAGAACTGACTGATAGTGGACCAGAACCGGGAGCGACTGACAGTGGACCGGATTAACTCAATGACTTGTTGATCAGGAACGAAACATCACTTCTCTATTTATGAGATAATCTACTCTCAAATCAAAGTTCATATACATTTATTAACAAGCAGAATAAATGTGTGTATCATGTCAAGGTGCTTTATTTAGCGAATCTGATCATGTGACAGTATATGATCACATGTCTAACATTCGTCACCATATGTGTCCAGTAGAGAAGCGAGAGCTGTCCGAATACACACTCCGTTCAGACGTTCTGGATCGGTCACGTCACCATCACTTGTGTTTATAAGAGTCTCTTCTGCTCACCAAAGCTGCATTTATTTGAGTAAAAATACTGAAATATTACCCGGCGTCACATGATCCTTCACAAACCTCTCTAAAATGAGGATCTGATGATCAACAAACATTTATGATTATTATCAGTGTGGAAAACATTTAATATTCAGGATTCTTTGATGAATATAAAGTTCATGAGAATCGCATTTATTTGAAAATTAATCTTCTGTAACATTATAAATGTCTTTCCTGTCACTTTTGATCAGTTTAAACATTGATTTATTTGATCTATTTCCCCCAAAATTCTTACTGACCCCAAACTTTTGAACGGTGGTGTTTAAATGTTACAGAAGCTTCTATTCCAGATAAATACTATCTATTCATCAAAGAATCCGGAAAAAATAAATGTTTTCAACACTGATAATAATCATAACTGTGTGTTGATCATCAGATCCTCATATTAGAGTGATTTGTGAAGGATCATGTGACACTGAAGA
>JAOTRC010000043.1:256540-266786 GCA_027497675.1 Cyprinella lutrensis
AGATTTAATAACAAGGACAGCAACGACAGAATGTAATTATTAATTCAATATTACAATGATTAAATATATTACACATAAGTATTATTAATAAACATTTTTAATTATTATTATTATTATTATTATTATTATTATTATTATTATTATTGCCCCTCTTATTTCTTACCTCAGGAATAGTTTTGGGCGAATATGAAACTTGTTATGTGATGCCCTCTGCTGGTGACATGCTAGCATGACTCAAGCAGTTTGCAAAAATCCGGAACTATTCAAAGCAATGTCTTTGGATTTCCTAGTGACATATTTTAGTGAGACACCTTAGCCCTAGAACAAACCAAAAGATGTATCTTTTCACTGTAATTTCAGTCAACCTTTAGAAAGTAAACAAATGCACTCGACTAAGCCGAACAAACCTAAAAAGGGGATCTATTTTTGACGCTGCATTGCTCTAAAGAGGAGGTTCCTCTCATACACCAGTCCGTGTGACTTCCTTCCTTTGCCATAACAAACACCACATGGGTGAAGTTCTGTCTATTCGTATGTCCACGAACAGTTCACTGACATATTTATATCGCTGTTTAACCGTGTAAACGCATCTAATATGGGGAAAAAGAAGGCTCACGGAGAAGGCTCAGGGTTAGGGAGAGCTTTAATAAAGGAGAGACTGAACGCAGGCCGCGGATACAGGAGAAATGACACATGGGTAAGAAAATGTCACTGTCTGAGCATAAAATTGCTTTTTCGTTATTGCATTAGTCTAGATTATTGTAAAGTTCTATTAATATAGAACATTTATAAAATAATTGGAGAAACCATGACTCATTATTTTGTCATTTTTTTGATTAAGGGTACGATATGCGTGACATAAACAAATATTTATGGATTTAAAAGGCTTTACATCATAAACCAAAACACATGGACTACAAAATATCCTGTTGAAATATATTATTTTTCTTTAGGCAAGAGGGAAACAGGGATAAAGTTTTAACCTGATTCAGTTGATGTAAATTTTAGACAGTTTTGTTCAATAAATCTTAAGTATTTTCATCGTATCATGTCTTTTAGCTGCACACCAGCGAGCTGAATGATGGATATGATTGGGGTCGACTAAACCTCCAGTCTGTCACAGAGCAGAGCTCTCTGGATGACTTTCTTGCCACGGCTGAACTTGCTGGAACTGAATTTGTAGCAGGTTTGTGTTAATAATATCTCTGGATGAGTTTTACAAGTATTTCTAGGGACCAGGCCAGGGTTACAATCATGAATTTTAATTAATAATAAAATTTTTATTAATTGATTTAAATTCAATAGCAATTCAATCAAATCTCAATGGACACAATCAAGTCCCTTCCTACAATTCTCTTCTTGTTTAAGAAGCTGTACGTCACAATAGAGAAGAAAGACTATCACAATTTCCATTTCATGCTCCTTTATATTGCAAACTGGTATTTGCGATCATACTGTTTTAATTGTCATAACCATAAACAAACTGGTTTGTAACACAAATAGTTTTCTGCACTAACTTATTCTTGCATACAGTAGCTTGTGAATCAGAAGTCTCGCACGTTAAAATAATTCCTTCGCTTTGCAAAATTAGGTGCATAGCATATAAATATTAGGTAAATAGCATATAAATAATACTAAAATAACCCTGCTAGTAACAGATACAAATATGTTTTATTGTTTTGCAGAGAAAATGAACATCAAATTTGTCCCAGCTGAAGCGAGGGCTGGCTTGCTCTCCGCTGAGGAGTCCAGACGACTGAAGAAACTCCATGAGGAAAACAAAGAGCTCTTGCGAATCCCCCGAAGGTATGTTGTTGTGATTTTTTATTTTATTTTTGATCCTCTGATTTGCCATTGACACACAATTATGGAAAAGCAAATGTGTTCAGGATTGTGTTCCCTCACTGCAGGCCTCCTTGGGACGAGAACACGAGCTCTGAGGTTCTACAGCAAACCGAGAGGGACAGTTTCCTTACATGGAGGAGAGAACTGGCAAGGTGAATGTTTGATAAATTTAGTCAGATTCATCAACAGGATAGTGTTTGTGAGCAAATGCACTCTCTGTTATAGGTTGGAAGAGGAACAGAAGATGATTCTTACCCCTTTTGAGAGGAATCTCGATTTCTGGAGGCAACTCTGGAGAGTTATTGAGAGGAGGTGAGCCTACTATGGATATTTTATTTGTACTTTTTACTATCTAATCACACTTTGCATGAGCATGATGGTTTCTTAGGGGGACATTTACACTACAACTGAAAACTAGTATCCTAGAATACTATTTTTTTTATTTAATCCTCAGTGATGTTGTGGTTCAAATTGTTGATGCCAGAAACCCGCTTCTCTTCCGGTGTCCAGATCTGGTAAGTAACAACAAGACATTGGCTCAAAACAATTACACTTGCTCTTCCTATTTGAATCATACTTCATTTTCTGTCTCCATCAGGAAAAATATGTAAAAGAGGTCTCTATTCACAAAGTAAACATGCTTCTGCTGAACAAAGCTGACCTGCTCACTAGAGAACAGCGGCGAGCTTGGGCCAGATACTTCCAGAAAGAGGGGATCAGAGCGGTGTTCTGGTCTGCCTTAGCTGAGGCTCAACGACTCGAGGCTGAGGAGAAGGTATTATACATATTATATGTAAATATACTTTATTTTAACAAGGATGCTTTAAATTGATGACAAATTACATATTGATGTTAATGAGCCAAAGAATAACATCTCAAATAAATGCTATTTGAACATTTTAGAGTTTGAATCGCTTGTGTTCCTTATCAGATAAAAGCATCTGATAAATTTATAAATGTAAAGGTTCTATTCATCTATAAATCAATATTCTGCAAAAAAATGTACTGAGAAATGTTTCTTGAGGAGCAAATCAGCATATTAGAATTATTTCTGAAGTGACATTGAAGACTGGAGGAATAAATGACAATTTAAAATGTTTTAAAATAGAAAAAAAATTCACTGTTTACACTTATATTTGATAAATGCAGCCTTGTTAAGCTTGTTGACTCCTTTCAAAAACATTTAAAAAAACGTACCGACCCCAAACTTTTGCATAGGATTGTATATAATGTTTGTGTTATGATGCACATGAAGCGTCTCATTCTTGTCACCAGCATTATTCTTTGAGAACGGAGTGTTTATAATCCTGTTTCTCCTCAATGCCTGCTGTTTAAGGGAGAAGAGCTGATGGACCAAGAGGATCAGAGTGATACTGAACTGGAAGCAGCCTCCAATAATACCACAGATCATCATGAGAAAAATTGCACGACACCAAATGAAGAGAAAGATGAGAGTGAGCAGGATGAAGAAGAGGAAGGTGAAGAAGGTGGAGTCTGTGTTGATGAGAAAGAATGGCAGACATGCTCTGAGGAATCGGGAGACGAAGATCATGCTGTGGAGAACCCAGGATCCGCAGAGGCTTTTTACAACTCCAGCCGTTTGTTACGTAAAAATGAGCTGCTGGAGATTTTTAAGTCTGTGCATTCTGGGCTGACATGCAAAGATGGACAAATCACAGTTGGATTGGTGAGTTCAAACAAACATTTATGACACTGTCCATTAGAACTCCTATTCATATTTGCACTCTAAATTCTCATTAAGGTTGGATATCCTAATGTTGGAAAAAGCTCCACCATCAACACCATCATGAGGAATAAGAAAGTCTCAGTTTCAGCTACACCCGGACACACAAAGCATTTTCAGGTGATTATTTCTAATTAAGGAACAATTCCCAATGGAGTTGCTGATATTTTGTAAACTTTTCTCCTAAATTACTCTTAGGAAACTCTTAATTACTGCTGTTACCACCCATTTTCAAGCTGTATGCCAATAGGGGTCAACCAATCTGATTTAAGAATTTAGCATGTGTAAGCATGTTTACGTTCTTGGGGTTTAATTGACTGCTGGTGTGTCTATGTTTCAGACTCTGTTTGTTGAGCCTGGTCTCTGCCTGTGTGATTGTCCTGGACTGGTCATGCCATCTTTTGTGTCCACCAAAGCCGAGATGATTTGCTGTGGGATCCTACCTATCGATCAGTTAAGAGATCATGTTCCAGCTATCTCTTTGATATCCTTCTTAAACAGCAATGACCAGAACAATTGCATTTTTGCTTGATCTTTTAACCCTCAGGTGCTCTTCGGTCATTTCTGGCCGAAAATTTTTCTGTTTTGAATTTCTAAAAATCACAGCTTCATCGGAATGTTACGAAACTTGGTGACTTTTATGGAATTATGTATGTGAACACACAAAAAAAATGAGGTCATGATCTGAGCATGCTGAGTGGACTTAGAAAAAAAATAGTCAAATAGTCTAAATACTTAAAAATAGTCAAAAATGACCCCCATAGGAAATGAATGGTAAATTGACAAAAACACAAATTCACAATTTTTTTTTTTTTATGTTTTTTAAATAAAAATCGTTTTTGAGATTGTTTCAACTATATATTCAAATCCACCAAAAAACAAAAAATGTGTTCATAAACATCTGGGGAATTCACATGCTTCTCCATAGAGAGCTGTACATGCTATATACTGTAACCAGATGGTGCTAATTTTCTTCAAAAAAATATTTTTTTTCTGAAGGCCTAGACTCTATATTAAACTAAAATACTGCATTAATAATTTTTTGAAAAAAATAATATACATATAGAAAAATATATATTTTTTCTAAATTACAAGGAATAAATATTATAGAACAAAAATAAATTGCATTGGTTTTACTGGGATGGAGGAAATTAAATTTTTATGTGTCCGTCACTTCTGACCGGGAAGATAACAAGTGTGACTCGAAAGGAAGAGCACCTGAGGGTTAAACTACATAGATTTGATCATAAAACTAAGCATTAAATATCATCTTACTAAGACAAATTATTGACAGATATATGCTTTACTATTATAAAGATCTCATTGATTTACATTACAAGCATCATATTTTCATATAAACATTAGCATCAGACACATGTGTTTATTATAAATATATGAGTCATAAAAACATGATGCATCAAAAATGATACTCAACAAACAGTTTTTTAATTAAAAGGTTTAATAAGCGATTCCATTTCCAGAGAAGACTATTATAAGACTATTAAACGGGAGAAGAGGTCGAGACTCACCCGAACTTTAGGAGCCGCTGCCCTGAACTTCACATAGTAGAGCGTGAAGGCGTTGTCTGCGTTCGGCGCGCCCAGCGGATCCTGTCAATCAACACATACACACACACACACACACACACACACACACACACATGATTACACATCCAGCTGAGGTGTAATAACCAGCACGGCTTCACTTCCTGTAAACGCACGCGTTTGGTCAGCTGACTGGTGAGGTTGTGCATGGTGTTGACCGTGTGGCTCTTGATGAGGTGCATGGCTTTGGACAGGCACTGCTTGAATTTGCTGAGGTACACTGGGTAATCTTTGAAGTTTGGCTGAAAGAGAACAGGAGGAACAGATTATAAACGTTGGAGCTGTGCGGAGAACAGTACACAGAACGCTTCGCTTACGTGTGATGAGACGTATTCAATGCATTCATCTAATCTGGAGAGCATGGGGATGAACCCCTCGCTGTTCACCGAGAGCGTGGAGGAGTTGAGTTTCTGCAGGAGGAGAGGAGATTAGTGGATGACAGCGCGTGACGGACACGTGACGGAGGAGGCAGATTACCGTGTTTATGTTCTCCAGCTCATTAAAGTATGAGAGTTTCTCCTGGATGCTCTCGGCCAGATCCACCAGCTCTGACTGCAGACGGCAGAGAGAGACCATTAATACACACCCCGGCTAGCCCATCAGTGTGTGTGTGTGTGTGTGTGTGTGTGATCTCCTCAGACCTGCTCCTTCAGGAGTTGTTCACAGGCCTCGTGAAGCGTTCCGGTTTTGGTGGACACGAAGAGATACTGCCTCTGCAGAGAGTCCAGCCGCTCCAGCGCCGCGTTCACGTCACTCAGGATCGCGTCACACTGCTCCTGATACCCGTTCAGAACATCACGGGTCCTCCTGCGAGAGAACACCGTCACACTCACGTCACGTCTCGTTATTTACACAGGAAACAATGTTAATGACAATTTTAATTTGAACCGTTCTGACGTGGAGGAGTCTCACGCCAACACACACCTGTACTTAGTGGCTTCGTCTTGATCCATCTGAGCCTGCAGCTTCGAGAACCAGGAGAAGAACTGACAGACAGATGATGTCATTAGTCACGTGATGATGATGTCATTCAGCATTCGTGGAATGAAACAACAGACACAAAAACACAAACTAGAGAGAGTGTGAACGCTTTCATTCCTATGACGGTCTGCACAAAAATGATGTCACACAATCTTTCATGTTTCATTGTGTTATCAACAGTGGTTCCAGTGTGGTGCCAGTGAGTCGACAGTGTGTCGCCAGTGTGTCGCCAGTGTGTTCCAGTGTGGTGCCAGTGTGTCGCCAGTGTGTTCCAGTGTGTCGCCATTGTGGTGCCAGTGTGGTGCCAGTGAGTCGACAGTGTGTCGCCAGTGTGGTGCCAGTGTGGTGCCAGTGTGTCGCCAGTGTGTTCCAGTGTGTCGCCAGTGTGTCGCCAGTGTGAAGCCAGTGTGGTGCCAGTGTGGTGCCAGTGTGGTGCCAGTGTGGTGCCAGTGTGGTGCCAGTGTGGTGCCAGTGTGTTTCCAGTGTGGCGCCAGTGTGTCGCCAGTGTGTCGCCAGTGTGGTGCCAGTGTGGTTCCAGTGTGTCGCCAGTGTGGTGCCAGTGTGGTGCCAGTGTGGTGCCAGTGTGCTGCCAGTGTGTTACCAGTGTGCTGCCAGTGTGTCGCCAGTGTGGTGCCAGTGTGGTGCCAGTGTGTTACCAGTGTGGTGCCAGTGTGTCGACAGTGTGGTGCCAGTGTGGTTCCAGTGTGTCGCCAGTGTGTCGCCAGTGTGGTGCCAGTGTGTTTCCAGTGTGGTGCCAGTGTGGTGCCAGTGTGTGCCAGTGTGGTGCCAGTGTGGTGCCAGTGTGGTGCCAGTGTGTTTCCAGTGTGGTGCCAGTGTGGTGCCAGTGTGGTGCCAGTGTGTGCCAGTGTGGTTCCAGTGTGTCGCCAGTGTGGTGCCAGTGTGTGCCAGTGTGGTGCCAGTGTGTGCCAGTGTGGTGCCAGTGTGTGCCAGTGTGGTGCCAGTGTGGTGCCAGTGTGTTCCAGTGTGTCGCCAGTGTGTCGCCAGTGTGTCGCCAGTGTGTTCCAGTGTGTCCCAGTGTGGTGCCAGTGTATTGTCAGTGCGTTGCCAGTGTGTTGCCAGTGTGGTGCCAGTACCTGTTGTGCCGTCTGGATGGTGTGGTTCTCCATCTCCAGCATCTGGAAGCCCTGCAGAAGAGCTTCTTCGGTGGACTCCGGGAGAGTGGCTGAGAAACACGAGCGCAGAGAGCGAGACGTCAGACCGCAGATGTCCTCGATCGGCAGCTGAGGAAACATTCACAAATATTAAACATTTCATTTAATATTCAACAATAATATTATTGAATATAGATCTGGTACTTCTGCCTAAGTCATGCTTGACCTTTCACCCTGATCACGTAGTGTGTGTCGCATCACAGCGAGAGCAAGTCCAGCATTAGTGGTTAAAGTATATAAATGTGTATTTTGTTGTAAATGTCGCTGGTTTGTCTAGATTAGACTCTTATTCCTCGGCTGGATCGTGTCGAGACTTTGAAACTCACATCTGGACCTTCGACCTGTTGGACCCCATTGAAGTCCATTATATGGAGAAACCCTGGAGTGTGTTCCTCAAAATCCTTTCCTCAAAATTTCTTATCGACTATAGCAAAATAGCCGTTACTATCAATCAAAAAGACATCAACACAGTTCAGTCAGTAACACTTTATTTCGATGGTCTACTAACTGCAAGTAACTTTACAACTCTTTGTCAGCGTATTCTACTAACGCGAACCAAACAGTACTAATACTCTAATGAGAGTTAGTTGACAATTTACTAATAGTTAGTGGAGTACAAACTCAACATTTGACAAAAAAAGTTTCATTCAAAGGTTCATTCAAATAGCAGACTTAAAAAAGAAATGCGATAGATAATCATAGGCCTACTCTAAAATATAAAAGGAAGCTATATTTATGTACAACGAGTGAAAAAATGCACTTTTACACTTTTACCCTGTTTTTCACTAAACCTTCCCCTAGTTTAAAATGCATTTATTTAAGGTCATGTAGGGGTTCTTCTGGTTAAATGCAAGTCTTAGACAAGACTAATTTGCATACTGAATAGATGTTACACGTGGCATGCTTACCCACACATACTAACAGATCATAACACACGCTATCTACCCAGGGTTTGAGCTGATCCGAGTGCACTACACAGCAGAATTGTGTGTATAAATGAGAATGTTGTGTGTGTGATGTGATGTTAGCAGACTCGCCTCAGCGGGGAGAAGCGTCTCTTCTGCGGCTGCGCGGATCTCCAGAACCGAGTCGGTCTGTTTGTCCGTTAACGGCGCCATTGGATCAGCACGACGGTCCCAGTGTGAGAGTTTCTCTCGGGTCTCTTTATCAGTGATATCTAGGAGACTCTGTTCTGTGGAAGACGCCATCATGGACAACAACACTCGACGTCAGCACGTCACCTACACGGACGCTGCTTCCGCGTTGGGCGGAGTCAATGCGCCGGCGACCAATCAGTGACCGGCGTTCACTTCCTCGTCACCACCAGATAATACATTCAGCATTATTATTTCAGGTATATTGAAATAAAAACAAAATAAACAGAGTAGATTTGTAAAGAAATTCGCATATTATGGTTGTAGAAAATATATTCTACTAAAATTATATATAGGACTTTCTAATGTTTTTGGAAGTCTCTTTTGTTCATCAAGGCTGCATTTATTTGATCATAAATACAGTATAAAAAAAAAGTGAAATATTACTCCAGTGTAAATCTGTTTTCTATGTGAATATCTAGTAAAGTGTAATTTATTCCTGTGATTAAAGCTGAATTTATCATCACTCCAGTCTTCAGTGTCACGGGATCCTTCATAAATCACTCTAATATCAACAAACGTTTATGATAATTATATTTTTGTGAAAACTACTTTTTCAGGATTCATTGATGAATAAAAAACAAAAAAGAGCAGCATTATGTTGAAAAGCTTTAAACTGTACCATGTTTCATTTTAATCTTCTTCAGTGTTTTCTTCCATTGTACACATCTAAATGTTTTGGAGTGATCATATTTAATATTTAGAGGCATTCACACTGATAATGGGACAAACTAGTTTATTATTCCAGGGCAGGACATTTTTCAACAAAAGAAAATTAACTCAGGGGGAAAAAAATCATTTGAAATACAAAATATAATTGTAACACTGTACATTGAACAATATGTTAGATGAATTTCCAGAAAAAGGGCAAAAAAGGAGAAGTAAATGAAATCATGCACAAGTGCAGCTCCATCTGCAATACGACATTTCTAACAAAACACTGATTTATTGTTCAACTGATTATTAACGAGCATCCCTTTATCAACACAAACCTCAGTTAAATAATTACTTGACTATTAGGATATCCATACTTTCATGTCACACATGATAAGCAAAGCGGACCAAAACAATTAAATTAATCAACTGAAACGTCACAGTTTTCTTGCCGAGTAAAGCCGATACACAGGATCAAGTGCAGGAATGATATATGACAATAAGTGTTCGGCGACTGCAGACAAGTCACACTCGGCATTTAATAAGATGGGTAAAGTTAAAGGGCTGTATGCAAGAACTGGTCATGTATTAATCACTTTTTTAATGCAATGTGTGAACTAGCTTGTGTCCACAACAGAATAAAAACAGAGAAAAGGGAATTGTTTGTTTTTGTCTCACAATTGTGACTTTTTTCCTCAAGAATAGCTCATTTTGACCTCACAATTGACTTTTTCCTCAAGAATTGCTCGTTTTTACCTCACAATTGACTTTTTTCTCAAGAATTGCTCGTTTTTACCTCAAAATTATTATTTTTTTCCTCAAGAATTGTTCGTTTTTACCTCACAATTGACTTTTTTCCTCAAGAATTGCTTGTTTTTACCTCACAATTGACTTTTTTCCTCAAGAATTTCTCGTTTTTACCTCACAATTGACTTTTTTCCTCAAGAATTGTTAGTTTTTACCTCACAATTGACTTTTTTCCTCAAGAATTGCTTGTTTTTACCTCACAATTGACTTTTTTTCCTCAAGAATTGTTCGTTTTTACCTCACAATTGACTTTTTTCCTCAAGAATTGCTTGTTTTTACCTCACA